>CANUEY010486831.1:0-208154 GCA_948099555.1 Croton setiger | reverse complement strand
TAACCCACAAAAAATACAAGTGCAGCCGACCTAAAATCACCAATTTCTAAGTAAGAGGTGATCAAAGTTTGCACCTTGGAATCAGAATTCCCCTTTTCGCACGTCTTTATTATCTGGGCATGCATTGCTTTCACTGAAGCATTTGATCTGCCATCACTTATACTGTCTAAAAATCGAAAATTTGGAAAAGGGATCTGCGATGGAGATGATGATGAGACGGAGAGAGGAGAGGCTTCAGAGGAAGTATATGTGAGGGCAAGAGAAAGAGAAGCTGGTGGATGGGTTCTTCGTTTAGGCTTGTGGGTTAGTGTATTTTGGTTAAGTGGAGGGTATTGATGGTGGTGAAATGGAGAAAGCTTGTCCATGGTGAATTGAAGTGAACTTTTTTGCAGGGAAGTGAGGCAAGAGCCGTTAAAGAGATTACAGGAACGGAATACGAAATAGCAGTAGATGCACGGATTTTTTATTGATGGATAAGGTCTTATCTTCTGACACGTAAGCTTGTGCCCGCGCGCCAAAACGCAACTTTTCAGTTGATCATCGGGTTAAAACGACGGAAATTTCCCTCCTAAACTGATCCACAAGGAAACTTGCTCCTTTAAACGTGTCTATAATCTTAAAAAAAGTTTTGATGGATGATTTAAGACTATAAGACATGTAATTTGACTAGTTGTAGATAGTTTCCATTTATTCAAATTTGTTGCTGGATGAGTCTTCTTTTGGGCTCATTATACAAGATCGTAAGCACCTTGTTAATTGAGATCAACAGTATTGAGTGCCATTTTGTTTATAGTTCTGTGAATATTGTTGGTCACACATTTGTAACAGGGACATATTCCAAGTCAGGCCTGTTCTCCTCTTAGCGTTGTTCATCTTTTTTTGGTAAAAGTCATTACAATCCTCCATACAATCATAACTGAGCTCTAGCTCAGACAAGCATCCACCCTAACACTAAATACAAACAGGAAACAACCAAATCTACCAAATAAAACACTACAACCATCCCACAAAACACCAGGCCAACTCCATAGCCATCCCAAGATCTTCTTGCTCACAAACTCCAGCTAGAATTTAGATCAAGTCCAACAAATGTTAAAGATGGTGATCAAAAATAAAAATGTCCATCATTTTATGATTGAATAAATTCCACAAGTTTTCGCCAAAAATAAAAATGTTTACCAATACTTACAAGGTGATCAAAATTTTTAATAAGTGGTTTTAAAATTATAATCAATATATTAATTTATTTATCAAAATTTGTTTTATATTTATAAGCAATTTAAAAGTTGGCAAAGAAAAGTAAAAACAGTTAAAAGAAAAACAACAGCCTATAAACAATACATGTTTGACCAAATAAAACGCTATTATATCCGATGTGTGCTTGAATTCTCAAAGAATTGTTTTTTCAAACTGAACGTTTATCATATACATCTAGGAATCTAGACTAGCATAAACTCTAGATGGATAAAGGACAAGCCAGCAGAAAAGCTATTTTTGTAGCATAAAGCTAATAGCCTTTTAATGAAACCAAACTATCCCTTAGACTAATTTAAAAGCTATAAAACACAATAAATAATAGATATAAATTTACTTGTCCTTTAAACAACAGAGTTTGCTGCAGGCCGCAACTAATGTTAACATAACCACTGTGACAACTATTATTCACTCTCCCCACAGGCCCCTACTCAGCTGGTTTTACCAGAAGATTGGTAGAAGCCTTGGGGGAGAGTGAGAAATGGCTGCCACTCTCTCCCGTCATAACCGGCGATGCCTCTATAAGCAAGACACAGGAAGTTCAGGAACCCCCCTCAAAAGACTCCCAGTTTGTGTCAAAGATAACGCTACAAGAGACAGGAAGTTGGTGGTCCTTGAGGGCACCTGAACAACCAATGCCTAGGATGATCATTGTATGAATGCTTACAACTCTCTGTCTTCTTGCTCAATCAAGCATGAGCTAGAGCCCTATTTATAAGCAAAAAATCCTCACTTGAGCTTCAAGGACCTTCTTCGCACAAGGCATAATTTCCTATGTTCAGGAGTGGGGAACGGTGGGGTCTCCACAACTTTGGCACTTGATAAGAATGGCACAAAATGATGCTTTAGGCTTCCCTACCATTTAGAGGATTCTCCAACACATGGAAAAGAATCGTACACAACACAAGCCTTTGCAAGCCAATCAATCTTAAAGAATACTAAAGCATTCTTTCATTTAAGTAAATTCCTAATACTAATAACCAAAGATGTCATCAACTAAGATTCTTAGAGTAATCAGTCATAAGTTAAAGTACTAATCATCTTGCTTCTTCACTTGCAACTGTGCCTCAGTTTAAGTATCCAATAATTAGCTCTACAAAGCAAGAAAAGGAGATTGATAATGCTCTCACAAACCTAATTTCTCCTCGAAGGATTACTGAAAATTTTAAGCTCCAACAATAACCTGACCTCCTGAATTAGAGGATAGCTTAAGAATACAAAAAGAAGATAAAAACGAATATTGGTCAAACAAGAATTAAACAATTATTGAAGGCACTCACCTTTTCTTGTCTCTTGCAGCATTATAATGAATTCTGCACAGATATACAGCTAAATTCTATCTCTATGTCATCAATAGGAATCAGATTCACCAAATTATGGGACAAACAGCTAAAGTACGAGATGTCAGCAATGGAATCAAGAGCATCAGGAAAAAAGGAAGGTAAAGAGTTGGATCCAGCAAAATAGAGAATCTATTTATGACCTCAAATCATCATTAAATTTCGAAAGCACAACATTACATTTATACATAATCACTTGCAGAGCATGTATTTGAAACATTCCTTGACTAAAATCATCATAAAATTGCACATGTGGGAACACATACACAGAAAGCATATCAATTCTGTGCATATCATCTGGCAAAGCAGTTCATTTAGAAAGTAAATGTCCATTATATTTCATAAATCAAAATAGAGATGTGAAACTGTAAACAGCAATTTAACATGAAAATGAATACGACTCTTCATACCATAAGCATGAACTGATAAACAGTGCACCCCAGACAAAAGATATGGTCAGGGGAAAGAAAAAGGCCTGCATAAGTTGCCTTCATTTCATTTAAAAAGAAAAAGAAAAAATCAGAAAGGATTTTGGACATGAATTATTTTTATCTGAAATTTTCAGAGGATGCTTCTGAGCTAAGGTTCACCATTTTATTAGGAAGTTTTGGGATGAGCTGATTTCCCAGTTAAACATAACATACAGGTCATGGAAGGTTAAGGTTGAAGTCAACTATCTAAAATTTCACGTCGCATATTGATATCTTATGTTTTATAATATGAAGTAACTGAAAACTGTTCTGCTACATAAAAAAGGCATAAACCATTACATAATGAAATTAGGTTACAACTATCTGTCTCCACACTAATTTTCAAGGGGTGATTTTTAAGTTGGAAAACCATATCTTCTTTCAAAACTATACTGCAAGAATTTTTTCGACACTGTTTACAAATAGAGTTCAGGCCTTACAATATTGTAGGATGATATACAGCAGTCAAATACTTTTTCTGTGTGAACATCAACCTATTATGATCGAGGGCAAATGATACCAGGTGCTTGAAGATACATCTAAAGACTGGTATAGGACCTTGATGTGTAAAGCAAATTGACATCTAAGTTACCACCGTTCTCTTGGCCGGCCATCAGGAAAAGCAGGAACTAGCTCCTTCTCTTCATTCTTTGTTGTGTTATCTAGCTGGTTATTTAATCTACTCAAATGAGTTTTCACACTTTCGTCATCTTCATCAAAATTTGGGGGTGCATCCTCATCTTCATCAATCCATTCATCTTCATAGTCATCACCATTGTTGTCATCATCATCGTCATCATCATCAAGTCCATCACCAGTCAAGTAACTGTCAACATCAGACCACCCTTCACCTTCCTCACCACTTGCATCTTCTAGCTCATCAGCTTCGTTTTCTTTATCAGCATCCTTGCTGGGAGCACCCCTCCTAGGATATCTAGGAACATTAACAAGAGCACGAAGCTTCTCTTTAATAAGTAACAAGCGGTCTTTGTCAACCAAATGAGAATCATGATATGCTTCCCTGAGGAAAACTGAATCTCTATCACCCTTCAAGGACACATAAAACATATCAGGGTGCCTTATAAGCATCCCCCTCACCTGCTGAGAGAATCTGAATTCCTCTCGAAAATGAGTAAGGTGATCCACAAGGGTTCGCTTCTCAACGGTGAGACTCAAAATCTCATGCACAACCCCACAGGCGTGTTTTTCCTTCTCTTGTGTACCTGATCTCAAATGGGAAAAATCCGAATATGGAGAAATATAAGGTATGTCTCTGAACATACAAATCTTTCTCATTTCTTTCTTAGAAAGCTGTAAACCCTTTGGCAACTTCACTCTATTGAATTTTGGTGGTCTATCAATGATGAGATCTTTCTCTTCACGTTCTCTAGCTCTGTTCTCCTCTTCTGCTAATTCAGCAGCCGAAACTGCAAGCTCAGGGTCCCAATGTGTTAATTCTAATGCAGGCCCCCTTTCAGTTTCAACAACTCTAAAATATTGTGGGTATCTATGGCAGATTGTGTCACGAAACTCCGAAGGTAATCCAAAGTCATTCTTCAAATGGGCAATTTTCTCCAACAATATTCGTTTATCCAATGACATCATCAACAATTTTCTTAGCTTAACAATTAGCAAATCTTCCATCTCATTCCTGACCTTCAACTCCTCAAGGTAAAGCCTTTCCGCCTCAGGCGTCAATCTAAATTTCAATGAAAAAGCCCCTTCTTGCACAATATCAAAAACAGCAGGGAATTTCTTCAACAAAGCAATGAATCGACGATTTTTCTTAACACCCAGGTCTCTTCTGAACCTACCCAATTGCCTAAGTTCCATAATTCTATCAGGTTGACTCACAAGAATCTTCCTTATCTTCAATACTAATTTAAGTTTCTTGTCCCTTTCAATCACGTTATCAAAGGGAAGCTCTTTTCGTCTCTTAACAACAGCTCTTACTGGTTCAAAAGGGACACGGATTTTTCTCAAGGTACTACCACTGGGGCCAGTTTTAACTTGAAAACCCAAACTTTTGCCCCACAACTGTGACTTCTCTAATGTTGATCTAGAGAAATGGGATGTAACAGAGAATTTGGGTTTTTCAAGAAAATTAGATTTGTACGAGAGAAAGAAAGGTAAAGAACTAGATGGTGAGGCATTGGATGAGGACAAAAAAAGTCTAGGATCCATGTTAAAGCACTAGATAATAAGATAAAGATTATGAACTGATACAGTAAAGATCAACGGATATAATCTAACATAGAGTAGAAATAGACGTAGAAAAGAAGAACAGTTACCTGATTTGAGTTGTGTGCTGAAACTGATGTTGGGTTTTTGGGATGGGAGACCGTACGTATATGGGTTTATCCGCAAGAGCAAAAACCCTTTCACGCAGATATTTTAATCTGTTGTCTGATCTTTTTCGCTTTGAAGTCTGTTTGCTTTCGTAGTTTCGTGGGACTTGATTGTACTTGGGTTAGAAACGGAAGGCTAGAACTGTCATAATAAATCAATAATACGGCAACGTTTAAATGATATACTGAGATGACAACGTATTTGTAGGCTACATACGTGGTTTTTAAACATTTATTGAACTAGCCAAAGACGACATAGCATTTGATTAAAACCTTGATATCTTCATAGAATTTCCTTTTTCCACTGATGGACTGAAACTAACTTGGCTGGCTTTTTGACGATTAGCCTTAACGGAAATTCACTTGTTAACTCAGCCGTGACTCGGAAACACAAGAAATGGCAAAGAGGCGAGACCGACGAGCGGCCGAGAGTTCAGATCATAGCGAACCACGCGTCTACACGCGTACTCAGAAGAACCAGTCCGCCGAGTCAGCTGCTTCGGATCGCAGGCTAATTATCATTTTCGTCTTCTTCTTCATCGTGATTCCGGCCGTATCCGTAATGGTATACAATATGAAATACGCTCCAAATACGTACAGTAGAACTCCACATTCAAACAAGCAAGGCCTTGTCAAAATTGATGTGAATTACCAAGAAATCCTCAGTGTAAGTGTTTCCTTATTTGATCATTACAATGCTGTGTTAAGATTGGTCTTAGGTAGCTCAATTCGTTCTTAAGAGGGAAAAAAATTCAGTTAATGAAATATTTCAGGAGAATTCAAAGATTTCAAAGAATGAATCGCAGCGGCAGTATAAATTTCCTACATTAGGATATATTACTCCATGGTAACGTTTTCCTGATTGATCCGTAATTAATTTATAAAATTCCTTAAAGAACTCTGAGGATTTGTTCGTTGATGATGAACATGATGACTTATACTGGACTTATATATGTAGGAATTCTAAGGGATATGAAATGGCTAAGAGGTTTGCCAACAAGTTTACTCATTTATCACCTGTTTGGTACGATTTGAAGAGGTAAGTTTTGGTTTACCTAATTGCTCGTGTCGAATTTCAAGCTAGAAAGTAACAGATTAAGAACCGTTTTACTCCGTGTGGCCAGCCAAGGTACCGGCTTAACTCTTGAGGGGAGACATAATGCTGATCAAGGATGGCTCTCAGAGCTCCGAAGGAAAGGAGATGCTCTGGTAATTAACAAGGCTATATAGTCCTTTTATTTGTTGTGGGAAGTATTTAGAATGTGGCTTTGGCTTGTGCATTAAGAAAAATGCTACTGACTAGTTTTCCATGAGATTTATATACCATCTCTTGTAATAATTTTGGATTTAGAGCTTCAAATGACTGTTTGGGCCCTGAATTGCATCAATGCATTGGTGGACGTTGCTCTTGTAGTTTTTTTTTTTTTTTTTGGTTGAACCTAATCATTGGAATTTGGATCACACCTTAAAAATAAACTTGGTCTGACTTTGGCTTAGTTCATTATTTATCCTGTATGGATCTCTTATGCTGTTGAATAGCCTTTTTGTTGTAGGTTGTACCCAGAATTGTTCTGGAAGCATTTCCAATGGAGATGCTTAAGAGGAAGAAACTGAGAGAGAAAGCTATTCAGCTTATAGTATCAGAGTGCATGTAAGATTCCACATACTTCATGCTGTTAATGTTGAAAACAAGACCATGTTGTAGGACTAAGATTAATTAGGTAGTTATTCGAATCATACTTAGTTTTTGAGAATATATAGTAAACACTTCTTTTTTACTTGATAAAAAATGTTGGGCTTGCATATGAAATTTATGATAGTTGAAAGCAAATTCAGCATGTATCCCTTTATCTCTTTTCTTCTTTTACCACTCAGAACTATCACATTTAGAGTTGGGTTTCTCTTTTTATCAGCACAGTTTGATGACCTGCAAAATACACTGAGCTTTTTTATTATTATTATGGATGCCCATTAGCACTTAAGAAGAATTACTCAAGGCATTCCAATTCTACTATAAAACGGTTCTCATCTTATTTTTCTCATTCTGATCATGAGCTGAAACTGGCATTATCAACTTGACTACCTTTGAAACTTCTTGGAGTCTGCCTTTCATGTCTAGGAAATTATTATTTCCATTCTTGGCTCATTGATTCTCCTTTTTGAGTAGGGAAATGGAATATGATGGCATCGTGCTCGAGTCCTGGTCCAGGTGGGCAGCTTACGGTGTCTTACATGATCCAGCTATGAGGAATAAGGTATCTATTGACTTCTATTTGGTATTTCTGTGATGTTTATTTCTGTGAGGATCAAAATTTCAGGTTGTTAATAGGAACTGGAGAACTGTTATTTAGGTAGCCATTACGTTATGAATTGTTGGTCTTGTTCATAAATTTACATGATACAAAAAGTCTCTTTATAAGGTGCAGAACTAATTTATGGGCTTGATATGTGACCTAAAGGTTAATGCATCCATCATAGCAGTTCACCCATGTAAATTTTCCCCTTCATATATATACCAGCGTGTAATAATGAATATTCCATGTGGTCACCAGAAGACAGCTATTAAAATTGTCTATCTTTTGGAATTTGTGTTGTTACCTTTTTTTTTTTTTTTTTTTTGCATGTGTAGGCTCTGCAATTAATAAAACAGCTTGGGCATGCACTGCATTCTGTGAGCTCAGCAAGGAACAGCGACCGACCATTACAGTTGGTGTACGTTATAGGTCCACCACAATCAGAGAAGTTTCAAGCTCATGACTTTGGTCCTCAGGATCTTCAGAGCTTGAGTGAGGTTGTAGATGGTTTCTCTCTCATGACCTATGACTTCTCAAGTCCACGCAGTCCTGGTCCAAATGCACCTTTGAAGTGGATCCGTCTCACCTTGCAACTTCTCCTTGGTGACACTCATACTGATAATGGTGCTTTGACCCTGTCCAATAAGATATTTGTCGGCATCAATTTCTATGGAAATGATTTTGTCCTGTCTCAAGGTACTTCTTGACACTTGCTTCTTTTTTACGCCAACAAATATTCTATTTTTCAATTCATTCTGGAGAAACACCAAAACTGTCTTCCTTGAGTTTGGACATTAGAGCAATGAGCATTGGTGACCAATCAAGGTTCTTTGTTTATTCTGTTTTTTGCATGGTCTAAAGGGTGCAGGAGATTCCGACACCCATGAGGACGCAGGAATCCCATGTATTTTCAGACAGTGCATCTGAAATATAAGTTTAGGCATACATTCTGAAATTGAGACCCTAAAATTACGAACTTCATCTGGATAGCTTTCAAGTAATTACTTCCACTAGAAGTATTTTGATATTACAACTGATTTCCAGTTAGTTCAGATGTCAGCATTCAGAGGCAATTTTTTATGCTGATCATAAACCCTGCAGGTTCTGGCAGTGGAGCTATCATTGGGAGAGATTATCTGTATCTATTGGAGAAGCACAAGCCTAAGTTGGAATGGGAGAAAGACAGTGAAGAACATTTTTTCCTATACATTGATCATGAGGATAACAAGCGTGCAGTTTTCTACCCATCATTAATGTCAATTTATCTGCGGCTAGAGGAAGCTCGTTTATCAGGAACTGGCATCTCAATTTGGGAAATTGGGCAAGGTTTGGATTACTTTTTTGATCTATTGTGAGAAGAAGCAAATGAGAAAATAAGTCTTTACCTTTCTGTTTTTTGATGCAAGTTCTGTATGTAGGGATATTATCTATTATATGTCCTTCGAGCGTAGCAAATTTTGGTAGGTTCAAATTCAATTGATAAACTTTATTAGCATTGGCCAAGCTCTCAATATCTACATAATTATTGTTTCTTTTTCCCCTGTCATTTCATAATAAAGGAATTTGAAGTAAATCAAACTTATTTCAGCACTCACAAGGGTGCTATCAATCCAAAATCAAGCCATGATCTTTCTCTGATACACAACTAAGTTTGGTACTGTAAGATTTGGTAAGAGGACCTACAGTCTTCTATGAGATTCTTAAATGTGTGAAGTAAACCAATAATTGATCTTAAAACCTTCGAATGTTATAATTTATAAACTATTTAGTAAATAAATTGTGGGGGAAGGGTAATCAGAATCTTAAATTTGGTACATGAAATGTCATGAATTTTTGGCTATGTACTGCTACATAGTAGAATTGTGTACTACAGTTTCGGAAAACTTACTTTTATTTCTGAACCACACAATCTTCACACATGCAAGTGATCAAGCCATCTAAAAACCCACACGATCACCAACTATCATCGCACTTCCACGTGTCAAGCAATGATTGGAAAGCATAATAATCTCTCCTGCCACATCAGCACCTCCCTCTGCCAAAAGTACACCGGTTAATTTCACATACACAGACTGAAGCTAAAGGTTGTAATCCTCTGCTTCCTTCCCATCCAATCATCCTAAAAAAAAAAACAACACTCTGCAATAAATCCAGTTCCTTATGGTGGTTCAAGCCTTTGCATAATCTCTATCAACCGAAAAGCCTGAATTTTGTCTTGCGTTAAAGAGTTATGCAATGGAGGCCCTTAAAGCAGCAAGCTTGAACCCAATATCTGTATTTTGTGAAAAAAGAACAGAACCCAGAAAATCTCTGTGCCTCCCAACTGGTTCACCGCTCAAATTCTCAAACTTTGCCCCTGTAAACACAACCCCACCAACACTACAAGAGTGTTTATCAAGGAGCTTTCATGGGAGTCTAGTTCTCCTATCTTCAGTTCTTAGTCCTGGATTTGCTAAAGCTTTAACATATGAGGAAGCACTACAACAGTCAGTGACCGCTCCTGAATCTGATTTTGATCCCAGTGGAGTTCTTGATAGTGTTTTCAGTTTTGCAACTGAAAACCCTGTAATTATAGCTGGTGGTGTTGCAGTTTTGGCAGTTCCATTGGTTGTGTCTCAGATTCTAAAAAAACCCAAAAAATGGGGAGTTGAATCTGCAAAAAAGGCTTATGAAGTGTTGGGTGATGATGAAAATGCTCAATTAGTTGATATTAGAGCGCCGGTGGAGTTGAAAAAAGTGGGGAATCCTGATATTAGAGGATTCAAAAAGAAGCCTGTTTCAATTTTTTATAAGGCTGAGGATAAGCCAGGTTTCTTGAAAAAGCTGTCTTTGAAGTTCAAGGAACCTGAGAATACTACGTTGTTCGTTCTGGATAAGTGAGATTTTGAACCCATTTATTGTTCTACATAAAGATTTCATCTTGTTAGATTATATGTTAGTTAGGGAGAGCTCTTAGCCATTTACAGAAATTTTAAATTATACTATTATTACATTGTGCTTGATAAAATTTCTATCTTCATTAACTGATTTATGATCAAATCTAGAATTGGGTTTAAATTAGTATATATTTAAAAAGATTTTGGCTTTCTCTCTTCTTTTTTCTTTGAATTATGTAACTACTAATTTCAATTGTTGCTTATGTTTCATCCATCAAAATGCATGCTCAGTCTCATAGACTCAACAATGTACCAACCCCCACTTTGGTTTTGAAAATTGGTAATTGGTTCTGTACGCTGTTAATACCCTACATCTGCAATTGAGCGTTTGCGTGTTTTCTGGGACTGAGGACTCGAACCAGTCAAAAGAATAAAATATAGATTGCAAATAATGCAATTCTTCTTCCTACATTATTCTACAAGGGTGGCTGCTCTGGCATTAACAAAATCTGCTTTGGAAATAGTGCCACCCCTAATATTTTATGGACTTTAATTTTCCCGTTTATGATTTGATTGCATAGAACTTAATCTCATTAGAATTTCTGCTTGGGTTTTTGTGATTAAAGTTACTTTATAAATTAAACTATTTTAGCAAAATTTATGATGAAAGCCAGATTTGATGGGAACTCTGAACTGGTTGCGGAGTTGGCTGCTGTAAATGGATTTAAAGCTGCTTATGCCATTAAAGATGGAGCGGAAGGACCCCGTGGATGGACGGTACTTTCTGGTTTTTTATTTTATAGTTCATGTTTTAGCAAATAAGTTTCAGTTGTCATTTGACATAACAAGTTTGAACTGGACTTTCTTTTTGCAGAATAGTAGTCTTCCTTGGATAACACCAAGTAAAGGATTCAGTCTGGATCTTGGCATTTTTGAACTTGGAGTATCAAACTTATTCCCTTCTCTTTTTATCTTTAGACTTGAAAAATTTTATGTTGTTAATTATTCCCGTTGAAGGTCCTTGATGGAAGGATTCTGTTTGTTTTCTCCCTGAGCTCCTCTTTTTTTCCGCCAAATCATCGAAACTGTTGATAAATTATCCTGCAGTGCGTTAAGAACAATTGGCTCCAACTTTTTTATCTGTGCTTGCTTAGGTTATATGATAATTTACCTGCAGTACATTTCATAAACGAGTGCTTCTGACAATAGCCACTGAAATTTTTTTGCAGGAGGTTTCTGATGCATTGCCTGTTGCCCTTGGAATTGCAGCAGCTGCTGGCATAGGTGCATTAGCATTCTCAGAGGTTCATTTGTGAAGTCTTTTCTTCATTTCTTCTCTATTTTCAATAAAGATAATGTTGTTGTAAGAGATACAAGATTTCAGCTTTTCCTAATTATTTCCAGATCGAAACGATCCTCCAAGTATTAGGCTCAGCTGCGATTATCCAGTTTGCGAGTAAGAAACTCCTATTTGCAGAGGTAGGTCTCCGGCATCTTTCTGAACTTCAGTTTTCTTTCCATAAATTATTTAGCTAAAACAGACATCTGAAGCCTGGTTGAAATTGGATTTTTGCTCAAAATATGTTGTTCTATGTTGTGTTAGATTTTGAAGTTCTGCATTCATTATTTCTTTTTCGAAAAAGGCACCTTGCTGCCCTAAACGATAAATAAATCTCTCTATACTCTGGATTCTATATCTCTGTTCATTACAAGCATTATAATTTATGTGCACTACGATCTGTTAACTTCCATGGCAGGCCCGTAAACAAACTTTGCAACAAGTTGATGAATTCCTGAACACCAAGGTTGCCCCAAAAGAGCTTGTTGATGAGATTAAGGTACATAATCATAATATTTGAAACCTAAATAGTTTTTTATAATTGATATGGTAAGCCAAATTATTAATCATCTTGTAAATAAATTGCGTTCAGGAAATCGGGAGGGCTCTTTTACCACCTACCACGACAAGTAAGGCTCTTCCTTCACCTGCAGAAACAAGTTCAGCACCGGCTACTCGTACTTCTGCAGCAGCTGCAGATAATACTGCACAAAAGGCAGAAGCTGCTGCTGAGCCACCTCCCCAAGTAAATGCAGTGAAACAAGAATCTGTTTCTTCATTTCCAAAGCCTCTTTCACCTTATCCACAAGTAATTTTCCTTTGGAATGCCTTATATTTCATCAAGTTTCCTAATTTGTATCATTTTTATATGTCTGCCTAAGCACTGGATAATTAACGTATCTTTTCTAAATGCAGTATCCAGATTTCAAACCTCCAACGTCTCCTTCGCCGTCGCAGCCCTGAAGTTAGAGTTGCATTGTGTTCCTACTTCTTATAAGAGGCAATTATTCCACTGGAAATTTGTAGGGCTATTTTGTGAGTTGTCCAATCTGTGTTCTTGAAATATAAGTATTTTCTGCCTTCAGATGACCTTAAAATAAGTCATGGATAGGCCATTCTATTGCTCTTTGTAGCATTATGGACATTTGGTAGAAGCAGTTATTGATTAACACTGTCTTTACACAGGTAGTGATGTTTGTATTTCAGTTGGAGTCGGACAGTAGGAAAAAAATGTGTGTAATCCTTTTTTGTTAAGCCTGAGATTTTCTATAAATAATGCATTCCTAAGATTTATAGAATGGGGATACTTCTTTTTCCCTCAAAAATTGGAGGGGTGAAATTGAAAAATCATAAATTTTAATGGTCAAATATATAATTTTTCATAAATTTTGGGCTGACTTTTTAAAAAAATTGGAACTTGACACTCCTTGTTCCGCCTTTTTTAGGTACAAAATGGATATAAATATAATAAACAAGAGTTTCTATTTTTAAAGAATCTCTTAATGAATATTTAATGGTGATAAGAGTTTATATTTATATTAATTTTTACATATTAATTTTTAAAAAATAAATTTTACATGGTGATTGGTTCCATGTAAATAGAGATTTAACCATATTATTATTGTATTTGTGACATATTAGCAATAATTCAAATTAAACACCATTTAGACAAATAAAACATACTTCTAGACAAATTTTTTACTTTATTTATTTTTTATAACATACTAAAAGTATCATAAAAAAAAATTATTAAGTTCCTATGTATGTTTATATATTTGTAATAAATTTTATATAATTTATGTGAAGAAAACGTATTTAATTCCCTCATTTGATTTTTTTTCAAAAAAAAGGACCAATTTAATTTAATACTAATATAATTTAGGCGTGAAAAGGAAATTCCTGATTCAAAAGTTCAAACTATAAGAAACCGCGACCCAACGATATCCCATCAAAACATAAAGGAAACGGCACGACTTATATCGTGTCGTTTTAGCCTGCCACCAAAAATTCCAACGGGAAGCAATTCGAATTGAAACATTGCTCATAGAAACAGAAATACAATCTAGCTCTGAAATTGATAATCTCGCTCTCCAACTCCTCCGATGGCCAGAGTCAAGCATATGGCTCACCGTTCCAGAAGTAAAACAACAAGTTATAACTCTTTCTTCATTTTTCTTTTTTCTTTTTTCCTTCTGATAATGTTGTCGAACCCTAACTTTCACTTCTATGGCAGCTAAAACGGCGACTACACCAACTTCACCAGCACCGTCGGCTTCGGTACTTCTCTCTCTTCCTATTCTACTCATTTGTTCTGTTACATGTTTGTTTGCTGAGAAAATGCTTGAAACTGAAGTGATTGCACTAAGAGCCTATTTTTGAGTGTCTTTCACGGTTGCAGACAAACTAGAATTGGAAAATTTAACAGTATGCTGTTTTATATATATCTTTCAGGACCTTCTCAGCTAGTAAACTGAACTTTTGCTTTCCCTCCATTCAATTAGCTGGTCAATTAAACTTGAGTATATGAAATCAAATGCTTTCAGAATAGAGATTCAGTGTTTGCTTAGTTAATTGACAATTTCGTTAAACTCTGGACGATGTTGCTTCTAAAGCATAACATAACCTTTGAACTCTTCATGTCTTGATAAATAAAATAGTTATGTTATGTTATATTTTCATGGTTTTCTATTATATTTTGTTGAATTTAAATGGTAATTTTATGTTTATTTATTCTCCTTTTCTTCTTTTAACTTCAATTGTAAATTTATGTTAATTTTTTTTCTTGTCATTTAATGGTTTTCTTCTTGTAAAAGACTCCTAGAGCAAGGACTAATACAGCTCGAAAAAATGCTTCAAGTGAGTTTTTTATTTAGTTTCTTCTTTCTTTATTTTAGATTAACTCGGTATGGATGCTTGTGGTGATATGTGGTGTTGAAATTATATTCCCTCTCTTTACATTTTTATCCCTAAAGCTCCTGGAGCACAAACACAGAAGAAAAAACGCAGATACAGGCCAGGAACTATAGCTCTCCGTGAAATTCGGCACTTCCAGAAGTCTAGCGGTCTCCTTATCCCAGGTGCTAGCTTTGTCCGAGTTGTAAGCTCTCTCTATCTCTCTCTCTCTTCAGTATGCATAGAACTTGACATCTGTTTTCCCCTTCTATGATTTTGGAGTAGTTCAGTCTGTCATGACATCAGCTGGTGAAAACATGTGTTTTTTCTGCCTTCAGCTTCCATCTAATAGCTAGAACCAGAAGCTTAATTTTTCTGCTTTATAAAATTTAGATCTGTGCGTTACTCAGTTTTCATTGATATGGCTATTTGAATTTGGAGTTGCATTTTTATTTCTTAGTCCTTTATGTTCTCCATGGATGGTTAGCTCATCATTTAAGTGCTAGTTTAAATCAATCACTTTAGAGGATTTGTTGGAAATTTGCTTGCTCGTAGAAAGAAAATTTGATGGTTAGTCTGAAAATTGAGGCTTTTCTTGTTGATTATTTGAACTATTTTTTGTTTGGGATATTGTTTCAAATAATCACTGTAGGCCTTTGCTAATGTATTATCTAATCAAACCCTGAGGGACTGTTGGGAGGAGCAGCCATGCACCCTGAGGATTAGTCTTCATGAACAAATGGACATGAAGGATAGCAGTTAATCCAAAAAAATAATATTACTCAATAGGTTGCTATATATTCTTCAACTTCCCTGATGTTTTGTTTTTATTTGTTGTTTCCTTGTATATGATAATATCTGCAACTAACCAATACAATGTTGTCCCACTCTCCATGCACATTTAAGTAGTTTTCATTCATGTTTATGCTTCTGCATAGATCATCTTCGTTCTTCCATTGTCACTGGTTGTAAGTTAGCATGACAACTCCATATTATTGCATATCTAATAATAGAACTGATCTGAAATTTGGAATTTAGATAATATGATTTAACAGTCTTCAATATCCTTGTCCTTCACCTACTCAACTGCAGTGTAATAAATTTGTGTACTTATTGCTAATCTGCTGAAAGTTTCATAATTAAATTTGGATTCTACGATTAGTTCCTTGTAGTATTGCTCCATGGATCGACTCGTTTTTTGGTGGGTTTTGAACTCTGAAGCATATGATGCTAATACTTCTCATGTTTTTAGGTAAGAAGTATTACTGGTGAATTCTCCCGAGAAGTAAACCGTTGGCAAGCTGAAGCTTTAATTGCACTTCAAGAGGTATAGATGCATGTACAAATGTGTATTGTGTGCGCATGCCTGCATGTAGTTTGTGTACAACAACAGTAATATGATTATAGGTGTTATCATCTGACTACAGTCTGGTTCTTTCATGGTGCATTTAAATGTTCTTGTATTCATTTATTGTATTTTGTAGGCTGCAGAGGACTTTTTAGTTCATTTATTTGAAGATGGGATGCTATGTGCTTTTCATGCAAAGCGTGTTACATTGAGTAAGTAAGTTTTGATGGGACTACTAGTATTTATAGCCCTCTGTCTTTTCCCTCTTTCAAGTTCCTCAAGTCAATATTCACTCTTGTTTTACTTTTGGTGTAATTGAGATGAAAAGGTTGCTTCATTGGTCACAAACCTAATTGAATAGCAATTTTAACATCCGTCAGTAAGAATTTGAGGTTTTATTTATAACTGTGTATGTGTTCTTATTGTTGTCCTAATATTGATGGTCTCATTCCATCCATGTCGTAGTATGTTCATCATCAAATTTAGCCTAACTTGAGGATTAGGCTGCACGTCCCATTAACGAATACTTATGTTTTGGCTTTTTGTTGCTTCAGTGAAGAAAGATTTGGAATTGGCTCGGCGGTTGGGTTTGAAGGCGCAACCCTGGTGAGAGCACAGCCAAAGATCATTGTCATTTACAACATCCCATGTACTTATATTATTTTTTCAGCAGCTCCATTACAATTATGACAAATTAACTATCAAGAAGTAGAAAACATCCTAGGTTCCAGATTCTATTATTTTGCATTGTACGCATCCTATTGTTAGAACATCTCTTTAGAATTATTGAATTGTCTTTTGCTGTTAACATTCAATCCTTCAATGGACATAAGCTGACTTGTGTGGTTAATTTGAACTATCCCGCGCTATCAGTGTCTTGCATATGAACTAATTGCAGATCTCGCATGATGATGGTGAATTCAAGCACTTAAATTATTATTCTCTTTTTTTTTATGTGGTGCCATGGGCAAGAACTTCGATTCTTCTGTTGTTTATGTTATGTAGTTGTACTGTTTCTGTTTTGTTCTGATCTGTCCTTGAAATGCTCATCCATTAAGAAGTGCTGCATATTAGATTCTTTATTACTTTAAATTGCTTAAGCAACAGTGTTTGCGGGAATAAATTTCAATGTATAATCCAACTGTCTAGCCTTACTTTGGGTGCCTAGTACCCTTAATTTTGTTTTCAGAGCCGAAGTATTTTCCGGGATAATGCCTTTGAAGGGCATAATCTTTCTCTAGTTTGGAGTTTAGTGGATAAAAATCTGTTCTAGTCTGGCTGGCAATCATATTAATATATAGACTTGTGCCTTGGATTTGTGATGACTCTATATGATTCAGCTCTCCTATTATTTCTGGTTTTGAGGATCTTATAGTGGCATGGTCGCGGGCCCTCAGAATATTGATTTAATTTTCAGTCTTTTTGAACCAGTGGCTGCTCATGTTGACAATTCCTTTGTGACCAATATTGGGAGGACTCTTTCTGGGAGTTTTACAGTGAACTGTGGTTATAGGGTTGCACTACCACTATCACATATTGTATCCTGAAGTTTTAAGAAGCACTTGATCATCAAGCATAATCTTATGCTAATTATTCTTTTGTATTCTTTTTTTTTTTTTTTATCCATATATTATAAGTGTAGCCTTGGAGATAAAGTTAAAAAGCTCAGGAAATAGTTAAGACATAAGATTGAAGAATTCAGCAACGCGTAGTTGGTGCGTCGTACAGACTGAAACCCCAAAAAAACAAGGAAAAAGAACGCGTAATACGCGTCCAATAGCCCGAAGTCCAATAATGAGAAACGCGTAGTTGCAGATTAAGCCCAACGCGGAGTTCTGTTCTGCAGCCTGTAAGCCCAATTCCTTAAAGTTAAAACGCGAAGTCCAATAACAAATACGCGTGTGTTAAAAGAATATTTCTGAAATACCTAACAGAAAAAATGCATGTTTTTACTCTTCTTATATATAAAACAAAAAAGAAAAAGCTGCTACAAAATTAGACCTTCCTTTGACGAGTGTTTTTGGCATTGCTCTCAAGTTGTTTTTAATTTTAAGCAATTTTCAACTTAAAACACCCTCTTGATTTGTTCCATTCTAATAATAATAAAGTAAATATTTTCCAATAATTATAAGAAAATATTTATATTTCCAAGCAATAAATAAAATTTTATTAGGTGGATTAGTTGAATAAATTTGGGTAAATTATGAGCAAGGAAAAGCTGGGATGTGGATTGCTACGTTTCCATCTGAAAATTTCTGGTATGCATCTATCAAAATAAAAGCTGAAATTTGAATCATTATATTGTAGTGTTTGTAAGATATCAAAGGGAATATAACACATTTTTTAAGAAGCAATTCAGCTTTTTTTCCATTTTGATTTGTTCTTGTCCCACCAAACATTCTTCCTTTGCTAAATTTTAAGTAAAAGTTAGCTTATTATTGTTCTTTGATTTTAAGGAATTCCTCATTTCTTCAACTTAATTGTTAGTTGTGTTGCTTCTTTTTCCTTTTTAATAAAATTTCTTCCAACTCATAATTATAATTATAATTATATTGCTTAGTAAACTATTAAGCTTCACTATGAATAAATGTCTCAATTACATTTGCATGTTATTTAAAAAAATTATTAAATTCGTCCCTATGTGAACACCTTTTTCATTAATTTAAAAATAAAAATAAATAATACAACATTTGAATTTACAAATATTCACATCAAAAATTAATGTTTAAGTGTGATTAGAAGCAAGTAAAGGTGGTAAGATATTTGCCCTCAAACTCTACCAAACTGAGTTTGAATTTTTTATCCATATACAGATTATAATTATGCTAAAAATTATTGTTTAAAAAATATATGAAATAATAATTATTATTATTATTACCCATAAATCTATATATCTAACCATCCATTCTGATTTATTTTTTTATTATGATTTTTCTTAATTAACAAACAACCAATGGAATTGCAAAGCATTATTTTACATATATAAAGTATCTTAACTACCAATAAATTGAGTTTATCATTACTAAAACATTTTAGTAATCTAAATAACCTTGTTTACAATTTCTAATTATTATTATTATTATTATTATTATTATTATTATTATTATTATTATTATTATTATTATTATTATTATTATTATTATTATTATTATTATTATTTTGAAGAGAACAATTTCTAATTATTTTCTTAAATACTGTACTGCACCATATATTAAAATGAAATTGATGATGTAATTATTTATCAGGAAAAATGACGTTATAATGAAGCGATTAGTTCCGCCAAATATTTTTAAATTAGATTATAGGAATTATTATTATTATCCGCTTTCAGGGAAAATATAATCACAGTACTCCTATATAACTAAAGAATGTAAAACGATAAATGGATGTTATAGTATAATGATTATAACCGTAAGTCAACCTATTTTAAACTTGTAAGTTTGGTAGGACCTGTCGTTCGCTTTATAGCTTTAATTTAATACTCGTACAATAATTCCCAAACCCCAACAAATCAATAAATTAAACTATTTTGTTTCCTTAGAAAATAAGGTCAGCTCCGTATATATATATATATATATATATAAAAGATTTCCCACACACTCATAAAAAACTGTCACTATTACAAAATTTACATTCTTGCAATTCCCCTTTTTCTTCCTGTCTGCATTCTCTCTGCTTCAAAAATGGATTTATGCACAAAGAAGCAACTTAAAACCACTTCTTCTTGTCTCTCTCAAGGTTAATTTTTTCTTTGGTTCTTCTTGTCTTTGCTTAATTGTTTCTGGGTTTTCTTTTTTGATTTATACCATGTTCTTTTTTCATGCTTATAAGCTCTTCTTCTTGAGCAGAAGTCAGCAGTATTGAATGGGAGTTCATAAAAATGTCCGAACAAGAAGAAGATCTCATTTATCGAATGTATAAGCTTGTCGGAGACAGGTCAGTATATTATAAATAAATATATACAATCTTTATTTCTTATTCAAGTTTAATTCATTAGCAAATGCAATTAATTGCTTTTAAAAAAATTGTAAAGGTGGAGTTTGATAGCGGGTCGAATTCCGGGTCGGAAAGCTGAAGAGATTGAGAGGTTTTGGATAATGAGACACGGGGAAGTGTTTGCAAGTAAACGCAAAGAACTCAACAAAAGCTCCGATCAATCAAGTGGAAATTCAATTTTCGATTTATAATTGGCATTATATTATTTCTCATCCTTCTTCTTCTAATATTTTTCATGAGGAGATTGAAATTTTATAATCCATATATATGTTATTAGTAGAATGTTTGATTAGAAATAGCTAGTTCTATTTTTTTATTTAGGTTTTTTTAGGGGAAAGCTGTTGTTTTTAGTTTTAATCCTCTATGTAATAATTCTATGAAGTACTTTTAATTTTTAATGTAATGGTTGCTACAATCAATTAATGGTGTAAAATATTATAAGCTCTTATAATAAGCATTAGAGAGAGGTGTAGACTCTTGCACTTGCACTCAAAAAAAAGGAGCTTATTTACTAGCTCTTATTTTTGGCGTGTAGTGCTTTAAGTTTTCACCAGTGGGTAAATGAAAATTAGAAAAGACATGGTAACTTTTAAGTCCTTTGTTATAGGTCGGGAAGGAGGGGTCTCTATCTTTTCTATTGCCTCTTCTGTTTGTTTACAAGTTAAATAGTAAAATTGCGTTTTCATGCTTTTATTCTTTTCTGTCATCTTTCTCCTTTTCGATCGTACTCTAACCTTTTCTAAGTAATGAGTTATATTTCACGTCATGCATGCGTCTTCCCTTTATTACAATCAATTCTTGAAATTACTTGTCTTCTTTATTACAGTTGTGTTTTGAGTTAATATGGAGGACAAATTATGGTGGACGGTGGAATGATGACTCATCAATCATTCTTGTCCAATTCAATTATTTGTGTTTTGGTAATCTCAACTCAAAGCATCTCATTTTTCATCACATCAATCTAATGTTTGAAACTCAACCATAAGTTGAGTTAATAGCATCAGATTTTTTTTCTCACATAATCTATTATTTGGAGCTCAAATCGCAAATGTTTTATAACATTCGATAAAACATTTGATAATATAACTGATAAAAATGCTATATGCTATTTTTTATAACATTCGATAATATAACTTTTGAAATGTTTTTTAGTTGTTAAAGTAATATTTTGTCAAAAGATAATCCTTATAATTTTTACGTTTTGTAAACAATTATTACAAACTGCTAATTTTGCCTAACATAACATTAATCATAAATTGTTCCTAAATTGTACTCTTTAGGTGAATATTGAAGATAATTAAGTTTTGTGTAAACCCAAACTGAGCCGCTCTCGATATTTTAATTGTAGCTCTTCAATGATCCAAAGCAGACCGGAAAGTAGTATGATTGAGAAAGAAACATTTGCATGTGGCTATGAAATGATTCCACCATATTCGGTTATCGTATTCGTAGCCGTAATTATGAACTTTTACGAATAAGACAGAAACAGAAAGCCCGCATAGATGGGCTTGGGTCCATCCGAGAAGGCCTAATTTCAGACAATCTAAAGTCCATCTAACGAATTTCCCATGAAATGATGTAAAAACTGGAAAACAAGTCAAAGATTTCAGTTCAATCATTATTAAAAAATAAAATTTGAGATGGGAATATAATTTGTTGGAAAGTGGGAGTTGAAACCGTGTATTGTACCCGCACGTGCATAAGTTTGTCACCTAACATCATGACCATAATACCCTTTGACCTGGTTTTATATAATGGCAGAATGGATAATTTTGTTCCCTACAAAATGCCATTTGGGTACCTGAACTTTGTTGTAATTCATTTTGGGTAAGAGTTCTAATTGTTTGTTGCGGGTATTCCAGATTTGCCAAGATAAAATAGCAAAAGATGCCATTTTTTCTGTCATATTGCCTTCCGAAACCAACACAAAAAAATCCTTAAAATCAATGTTAGCATTTGGGATAAGATATCCTTTATCGTTGAGGAATGAGGAGGAGGTTCGGCTTTGGAATTTTGATAATAAAGGAGTTTATAGTGTTAAGTCAGGATATTATGTGGCGTGGGAACTATTTGGAAGAGGGCAATTTGATATTGATGGGAATGCTGAAAGAAAATATGAAAGCTTAATGTGCCACCGAAAGTAAGGGAGTTCATGTGGAGGAGTCTTCGTGATGTTATCCCTGTAAGGGAGAGATTAAGAAGAAGGGGGGTGGAAGTGGAGGAGGCTTGTCCATTTTGTGGTGTGCCAAACATCCTCCTCATTCCTATGAACAACCTGTCCAAACCACTTTTTAATCCATGTAAACTAAACCGGTAACCCTTATTTGGTACATCACTTAACTCACAAGTTTCCACTGCTTCACAGAAACCATTGATTAACGAAACTGGATACGACTCACCTTCCCTTTTATCTTCATTAGACAACACATCATTAAACTCACCAGTACATAACCACGGTAAATGATTCCTCAACCGAAGTGCTTTTAAGACAATCCCATGCAATTCGACGTATAGAATTATATCCGGGATCCTATAAAATCATGTTATTTGCGAACCACCATCTCTGTCACTAACCGTAGTTTCAATGCAATTTTGTAAATACCTACAAGGTTAACGCTAACCTCCACTTCGACCAATACAATCCACACTAAAACAATTTTCAAACAGCAACTCAATTGTTAACCTCTTCCACTCTATTTTTAGTAACCAAAGTCTGCATTAGAAAATGACATATAAGCATTTAAAGGCTAATATTGTGTCATGTAATTTTTTACTTCCTTGTAAATTATATATTTTATAGATAGATACTAAAAATTAAGAGATGGTGAATTCAATTTTAACTAATTAAATTGTTATTAATTTATTAAATAGTATTGTAATAAATGAGTTTTTTTTTATTTTTTTATTGTGTAGCTAGCAATAGTATTTCAATTTATTGGTTCCCTTTTATATAGGTCAATTAAAATTGTGTTCAATTTATTTTACCATATTTGAAGGACTAAATTAAATTGAAATTATTACTTGAAGAAATAAAAGGGATTCACAAACAGAAATGCAGGCTGTGAAATTTCCACGACACGCCTTGTTGTGTCAAGCCGACAATGAAATTTCAGAGAATAAATAAAACATAGTGAGCTTCATTGAAGTTTAGTTGCTGCTGACGTGGTTTACATAAGCAGGAAAGTTTGACAATTCATCCATTTTTCTTTGAAACTGCATGATTTTTTCATTAGTTCACACTACCCATATAAACCCAAAATTCATCCATTTTTAAGATTTCATAGTTTGTCGAATTCATATTAATTAGATGTGATCAGAATATTCTTTTAATATTTAATTTTTCATAGTTTGTTTATGTTACAGAATCTTTAGTGATAAAGGTCAAGATTCTGATGTCTAAATCATGGATTAATAATTGGTTTCTAGAAACAAACTAAACTTTTCTCTTTTTAAACAAATTTCTAGAATAGAAGATGATTCAATGGATGTTAGACGATAAGTATTGAATTTTTCTACTTCATTATTAATTTATTACTATAAAGTTTAGTTAATGAAGTCCACATTTCACACTGTGTACCAGTGATTTAGACTTGTAAACCCCATATAACTAACATAAATTCATTCGATATTTATAGACCCAAAAATAAGGCATCATATTATTTTCAGATACATTCTAATGTTAAAATAAATATTTGTATTTTAAAACATATATTAATTAAATTAATAAGTTTTGATTAATTAATCAAATATTAATTAACTGGTAAGATATTTTAAAAGCTTCTTTTCAATATTTCATCTAAAAAAGGTTGAAACGCGACAGAAATGCAAAACTAGTGTATAGAAAGGGTGAAACGTGTCATCAAATTTAAAAAGGGCAAAAATTATGATTTATCAAATATGAGCGTAAGCTTCTATAGCACTTGATATCAGCAACTTACGTCACTTTATCTTAATTTCATTTTTTATCATTTCCTTAATAATAATAATAATAATAAAGCATAGCCGGCAATGGAAGAGGCGACTAAGAATGTTCGTCCCTTCTTCCGCGTTTTTGTTTGGTGTGGTTCATCACATCACAACGGTCACTACTCTATCTACTTGATATTATTTTCTTTTTTAACAAGGTGTATTATTTCTGGATATTTTAAATTTTTACTGTGGTTTGATTTAAAATTAGGTTTAATTAATCCGGTTCGATTCAAATAAATCATAATTCGATTCAAACAAATTAAAGGGTATTGTCATTTTGAAAAAAAACATTGACTTTTTTGTCGACTAACGAAAAAAGTGGATGGAAAGATCTGAGAGTCTATTATTAAAAAATTAGAGACCTGTCGATACAATTTTGAAAATAAGAGGACCAACGAGTCTATTAGCCAAAATTTCAGGTACCCAAAAATAATTACACCTTTTTAACAAACACTACTTTATATTCTTCTACTACACTAACACTGCTGCTGTTCAACTCAACTCTAGTTAACTCCAACTAACCTCAGTTAATTAAGTTATGAAGTTTGAAATAGTCAACAGTTTGACCTTTCTTTCTTTTTATTTCTTTCCTGCCTTCTTTCTTTTTATACCGCCCTTCTTCTTCTCACCTTCCCAGCCAGCCAGCATCTGACAAAAACTGAATAACCCTTTTATATAAGTTTTAACTTTCTTATTGCTTTGCATTACGTATAAGCTTACTTCTGAACTTCACTTTCACTTTCACAATCCGACATGAACTAGCATTTTAATATCAATATCCTGAATCCGTTGCGTTTCTATTTCTAGCATTATATTATTATTGTTCCAAAAATGGAATGCGAACAGAAGAATCTGATCAGTGAACTGTCTCAAGGGAAAGAGTTAACAGAACAGCTAAGAAAACATCTGAACCCTTCATCTTCTTCGTTTGAAACTCGTTTATTCTTAGTTGAAAAGATTCTTTCTTCCTACGAAAAGGCACTGTCTTTGCTTACCTGGGTTCAAGTTCAGTCCTCTACAGCTAACGATGATGATAATCTCTCTCTTCAACCTTCAAAAAAGAAAAGGTATTTACTAATTACTTTTCGCTAATTAATAACTAATTAAGTAATCTGGATTACAATTTGAATAATTATCTGAAAATTTTGCAGGAAAACGCAACATCAATGGACTGAACAGGTGAGGGTTTGTTCAGGAACTGAGGCAGGGCCACCTGATGATGGCTATAACTGGAGAAAATATGGTCAAAAAGATATTCTTGGAGCTAATTTTCCAAGGTTTCTAATCTTTTAATTCTTATTATCTATTATAATTAGATTATTAATTGAATTAATGCAGTAACTAATAATAATGATAAATTTGAAATTTGCAGAGGATATTTTAGATGCAGTCACCGTCACTCACAAGGGTGTGTAGCTATAAAGCAAGTTCAAAGATCAGACAAAGATCCTTCAACCTACGAAGTGACTTACATAGGAAAACATACTTGTGTCCAATCATCTCGTCTTACTTCAATAATTTCTGCAAATCGAAATTCGAAACAGAACAAAAAGGTGAAAACAGAGGACGATTTGGAAATTAAGAAAGAAAGTTTTCCGTCCATTCCCTTCGCCGGCGAATTAAATGCGACTGATGAATCGAACAATTTTGCGACGGCGAGTGTTTCACCGACATTTATGTCGTCGGTGACATCTGAATCCAATTATTTCTCGGCGTCGTCCTATAATCAACTTGAAAGCTGTGGATTTGGTTTCAATGTGCAGACTCCAGAATCGGATTTCATTGATATAATTTCAGCTCCAAATTCTATTTCCAATTCACCGATCGGAGATGTTAATATACCCATTTTCAATTTCGACGTGGATACGGATTTCCAATTTGATAATTTGGATTTCTTTGCTTAATAGCGTCATCTTAAGACCTTTTGATTAATAGCCAATTAGACAATAAGTTTGTTGGCTACAATTCTTTATTCAAATAATTTAGTTTTTCAATTTTTGTTTAGTTCAAGAGAATTGCAATGATTATTGTAAATTTTTATCAATTGCTAGATATCTTGAATTTGCTAAATTGAATAAATTGTACAAAGAAGTGTGACGTGGAAATTAATTTTGTTGAAGATTCTATATATAGTATTAAATTTGTTTTAAATATTGTTTATGGCAGTTTGGAGTCCACTCCAATTTTTATTTTAAATATATGGTTACTAATGTTAAATGGACGTACGCTGCCATGTCGCATAAACACATTATACATTGAAGCTGCTTTCTTTTCAAACCAAACACTCTTGCTTACGGCTGTAAACGAGCCGAGCCGAGCAGAGTATTGTACTGTTCGAGCTCGGTTCGTTTAAAATTTTACGAGCTCGAGCTCATGTTAAATTTCACAAGCTCGAGCTCGGGTTAAATTTCACGAGTTCGAGCTCGGCTCGCGAGCTTGACTGGTTTTGAAACTCGAGAGTTTGGCTTGTTTTAGGCTTTGAGCTTGGCTGTTTTATGTTGTTATTCGAGCTCGTGCTTGAGTTCGCAAATAAGCTTGAATTCGAGCTCATCTCGAGTTTGAGTTTTAGCTCAAAAATAAGCTCAAACTCGTTTCCTACTGTTATTCGAGCTCGTGTTCGAATTCATTAAGAGTTAGTCAAAAATCAAAAAAATTCATTTTTAATGTCGTTTTAGTGAGAAAATGAAAATAGCAGTTTCAATGAAAAATAAATGAAATAACAAAAAATGAAGTAGAGAGACGGGTGGCTTGGTTAAAGTATATTTTTTGATTTAGTACAAAAATTAATCGTTTTGATAGGCTCGCGAGCTTATTTAATGAGTAGCTCGCGAGCCGATTAAACGAGCTACTTGCGAGCTTTTTTAAACGAGCCGACTCACGAGCCTAATTGCTCGGCTCGTTTGTTAAACGAGCCTAAATTTTCGGTTCAAGCTCGGCTCGTTTATTATCGATCCGAGTCTCCAGTCGAGCTTTTATCGAGCGAAAGCCGAGCTCTTGAACAGCTCGGCTTGTTTGCAGCCCTACTCTTGCTTAAGTGTAGGGTACTTCTCTATATTTCCCCAAAATAAAGCCCATATCCTTAATAACATATAACTCCAATGTTAAGGCCTAATTTAAACATAGTCCAATGCGTCGAAATGGACTCAAAAAATCCAACTATGATTTCAAAGAAAGCCCATCAGTCCACTGATTATTTTGTGGATAAGCCTAAGTCTGCCACAAACTCCCAACATTGCAATCATCCCAAATAGTAATGAAATTAAAATCTAAACTACTTAATGAGTGGAAACATTTTATTCCCACAATAACCCTATTCTTTTTAAAAATTCACTAATTTTCTTTTTTTTTTAAAAAAAAAAAAAAACTTGAAACTATTATCTACTTCTACCATAATACAACTATATTTATTTTGGAGATGAAGAAAATTAAAATAGAAAAGTCTTAATAATATTTATCATTTTATTTTTTAATATTGTTAATTATAATTGGTTAAATATTTTTTCAAACTCTTTGTCAAATGTTTAAGAATTTTTAATTAGTTTTAATAAAAAATTTTCATTTAATTTAATATCAATGGTTCCTTTATTTTAAGACAATATTTGTATATTAATTTCTTCAATTATTTATATTTTAATATTTGATCTAACTACAAATAAAGTATAGATGATTTAATGGATATTATTTAAAAAAAATAGTAATTTCAGAGATTTTATCGTTTTATATATACAAAGAAGACCGTTAATACTTTATAATAATATTGATGAATACATAATTGAAGTTATGGCTAGTAAAAATTAAATTTTTAGATTTTAACATTCTATGATTTTCATAGAGCGTATAATGGTTATCTTTTTCATAAAAAAAAAATTTAAGATATGATATATTTACCATATCATTATAGCAATTCAAAGTTCATTGCACAAATAAAAGAAAAATCAATCGGATTATGAGTTGAATACATTGAACTATTCATTGAATTATCCATATAACTGCGAGCACTTTACCTAACAAAATTAAGTGAATATCTAAAATTGTTGTCATTTTATTTGTATCTTTTCATACATAATCAAAAAATGGAAACAATTACCTAAGCGCATTAAAAAATTTCTAGAATTAATTTGTCTAATTATTACAATATGGTTAAGTTTGGTCGGATTTAATACAAGGTCATTTTCTACTTACTATGTACTTTTCTTTTAACAAAATTATCTTATGTACCTAAAACTTCTATTAAAAAAGGTTGAATTTGTGCAGTAGAGCAACTAAGACTTTACCCTAATTTGTGTACTAGCTATAGAAAATAACTTAATAAATGAAAGCAACCTTTTCTTCTCATACTTTCGAGACTATGAAAATACTAATGATTACTGAGTTTGAAAGTTAAAAAAAGAAGGATGTAATAGTGGATCTTATGATTGCAACAATAAGTTTGATGGCACTTTACATTAGGGAAGTAATTTTTAGTTGCCTTATCACATTTATATAATTGGATGGGATCCCACATCTAAAAAGCTTGAAGCCACTACAAACATTATCTAAAATCACTCACAAACATCTTGCAAATTGAATGTAAATTAAGTGATATTCAAATTTTGCAAAGAGTTTATGGTCGGTCTTTTTATTGATAGATCATAATATCGGTCTTTTTATTGATAGATCATAATATCGGCTGATTACCTAACTACAGCGAATTTCCGATGAAGACGAGAAAAAGAAGCAAGGACAAGATCATTAAAGCCCTCTTATATTTGAGTTAGTCACAAATTAAAGAAAGAGAATAACATAAAAAGAAGTTAAGCATTTTGTTAGAGAAAACATGCCTTCTTTTCAATATATTTTTGGTACTTTATATTTCATATAGTAGAAAAAATGGTGGGTTTATTGAACAAAGGCTGGGACTCGTGTGATTAAAACCCTAATTTTTTTTTCAACCACCACCCATGAGTGCTAAACCAAAACAATGAATAGTTAGTCTATAAATCATATATATATATATCTTAATTAAACACTCTCAGCTAATTTAGTTTAACCAGTCGAATCAATATTTATAAATATTATGTTTTAATTATTATTTAGGCTGTATTCAGTAACAATATCCAAATAGCTTAGTATTTTAATAGTATTTAGCGTATTAACTTTTAGGTAATCTATAACTATTTAAGTAATATTTTGTAACGCACTAAATATTTATTAAGTTTAGCCTTTAGCTTTTTTCATTTTTTAAACAACTATAAAAATTAGATAACAGATATTTAAATAATTATACGCTACTTATACTGTTAATTTTGTAAAAATATTGATTTTTCTTATATTTCATTACAAAATTTTGTATATGATTTTACAATTTTTTCCGTTGTTCCAGTAGTTTGAAAGACAAATAATATTATTTTCTTAATTTTAACAATGATAGTTTATCAACCAAATTTTGTGTAATTATTTATATTATAATGATCCAGACAAATTTTTTTTTTTTGAAAGGATCCTAATTGATTTCTTAGAAAACGAGAAAATGTCTGAAATATTAATAATTATGCAATAATGAATTGTAAAGCAAAAATATGTAGCAATTGCATAAAGGTACCGTTTCTATCATCACTGATTAAGCTTTTTCTAGAAAGTTAGTAGTTAAGAAAATTATAATTAACTTTATTGTTTTTACAAGTTTTTCTAATTGACTTTCCTAATCACCATTTATTAAAAATTGTTACGCAAAGGAGAGACTTCTTCTATAGCTCCCTTACGGAATATACACATTACATGACGTTAGGAACTTCCGTTTTGGGTTCTTCGTACTTTGTATTTACGTAATTAACTTGGAACATTATTTATTGGCTTACGTAAATATTAATATTATAACGAGGTTGGTACGTATGTTCGTGTTTTCTGATTGCCCGTACGACTACTACATCACTATATTCATTCTCTATTTTGCTTACTAGGTTCGATTATTTTGAATTTTATAATTTAAAAAATACAAAAAATAACTCACTGTTTTCAATAATAATATTTAAGGATGATAGTTTTGTAGAGTTGACGAAATTCACTCTAATTAATGATTTTTAGGGCTCCATGAATGTAATGATAAACACAATCATGGAAGAGCTGCACTTAAATTACTTATTACGTAACAATGATGGTACCTTCTTCTTAATAAATATCATTCACAAAAATGAAATCCAATAATGTCAAAATAATGCAATTTAATCGAATTTGAGGGAGAAAATGGTAATAAATTTGAAATTTTAATAAATATTCAAATAAGTAAAAAAATAAATACATTAATGTTAAGTGTTACTAGCAGAAGATAAAACAAACTAGGCAATAAAATAAAATACTCGAATTAAGAATAATAATGGATTGATTTATTGATAATTGTGGTCATTAAGGAGAAATGAAAATTTGGAGTTGGCAGCCAAAGTTGATAGACAAATGAAAGTTAGACTTTTCCTTCCCATGCCATGTCTTGTTAGGTGGTGGGGCCATCTGAACTAAGAAAAGGATAAATTCACAGATAGCTGCCACGTTTCTTTGGTGGGTCCACATGATGACACAGTGAATGATGCTAATATTAGGTGAGCCTCTTTTCTGATTTAGATACACTTAAAGTAACTAAATAATTATAATATTTTTGAAAATTAAATTGAGTCATTAGATAAATTTGTAATTTAGTTTATGTATCTAACAATAGAATGTAATAGATAAAAAATATAAAAATACAAATTTCATGTTATTTTATTATGCAATTGAAATAATTATTTCAGAAAACATTTTATAAATATATTATGAGCAATTATATAAATAAAAAAATTTGTTGCTCATACCAATTATACCTTAAATTATCTTTACTGGACTATTATAATTTTAAAGAATAATAATTTTTATAAAATTGGTTATATAGAAAAAATAGATAATGGAGTAAGAATGTGGACCCAAAAAAAAAGAAAAAATTCATTGAAGTGGAGGAGGAGAGGGTACATAAATAATAATAATGCCTTTGCTATTTTGTACTAATTGGTTGATGAAAACGTACAATAAACAATTTTACTCATTGAATTAAATAGTAATACTACCCAATCCTTAGGTCCACTTTGACCAATTCTTCCATTTTGGAATGATGGAAATAGGACTTAAATTAAATTTTTGCATTTTTTTTCCCAGTTACTGACTCCAGTTCATATTAATTAAACTCTAAGTTTCGCATGAAATGATTAACCTTGTTAACAAAAAAAATTAACACTATTACTAACTTACTACTACTTACTTACTACATTAACTTTTCCAATTTCATACTCATTCTTTTCCACCCAACCAAACGCAGACTAAAAAAGGAGAATCCGATGACTAATATTTTTTTTAGTTTCAAAATTTCTGAACTGTTTTAATTTGACTTTAATTATATACACGCGCACACGCATAAACATAAACACACGTATATTTCACTATGATATGGTGCTACTAATCACATGCTTGTTGGACCTCACCACAAACAGAAATGACCATAAGAAAAATCATTTTGCGGATATAGGGTATCTAATTGGGGTCATTCTCACTCACTTGTGTCCATATGTATGATTTTTTTCATTTTGTCAATTACATATATGCACTTCAATAATTGATCATTAATTACCCTTTTCAGGAAAAGAAAAGGTCATTAATTCCAAATAAAATCAAATTATTGTGGTGTCTAATTGTCTATAAACTTTGGCAGCCACCTACTTCCAATTATATCCATAGTGGCTATGACTTTTGTTTTGATGTAACTAAATAAGCAAATTAAATATTTTCACAGTTGCATGGGCCATTGTGTCACGCACCTTTCTTACCCACTTCATAATACTATCATATTTACTGCTTAACATAATGTAATGTGCAGAAGTATATTAGGTAAGCCTATGCAAGTTTTAATAAAATAAACACATAGGTAACCTATTTCGCAAAATAATTACGAATATAAATCAAGAATTTTTACTATAATTTTGTAAATTACAGAAAACACAAACGGAATCGAATCTTATGATCTGATTTGATAATATAATAGTTTTAAAAAATTGATTAATATTAATTAAACCGTGTCTAATTATATAAAAAACATGTAGGCAAGTTGTATAAAGTATAGCAAAATATTACATTCACGTGAAATGATTGATCATATCATATTACAAGAAAAAAAAAGAGAATTATTTATATAGGAAGATGTAAAGTAATAGTAAAATACAAAAAGGCTATAAAAAGGCAAAAAGAAGGGGAAAAAGTTAAAAAAAAAAAAAAGAGATAAAATTAAATGATTACATTTTATCTAATACTATACTATTATTCTTATTATTGGGTAACTGAACCGAACCATTTTTCTGGGTTTTCCATTTGAGAGCTACTTGAGAGAGGGCTTTAGTGGAAGAACCTTGTTCACTTAGAACATTAGCAGCTGCATTTCTAAGATTTTTCATTCTATTACGTACTCTTTTACCCTCTTCTCCTTCCATTAACCCTCTAATTGCATTTTCAATCTCTTCTCTTACTATTATACCGTTTTCATTAGGTTTTGGTCTTAAGGCAACCTTAATATCCTCAGTTAACATTACAGCATTCATTTTTTGCTCAGCGTAGAGAGGCCAAGCAATTAGGGGCACACCATTGACTATACTTTCTAGTGTTGAGTTCCAACCGCAGTGAGTCAAGAACCCACCTGTTGAACCGTGACTCAGTACTCTTGCTTGTGGTGCCCAAGATGGAACCACTAGACCCCGGCCTTTGGTTCGTTCCAGGAACCCTTTCGGTAGGAAATCGAGTGGGTCTTTTTGGCTATGTGCATTCGAAAAAAATGATGCATCTGATTTTGCATCATTCGGGCTCCGAACCACCCATAAAAATCTTTGGTCACTCTTTTCCAACCCAAAAGCCAATTCGATTAGCTGATTATGAGAAAGGGTCCCACCACTTCCAAATGATACGTATAGCACTGACCCATGTGGCTGATCATCTAGCCACTTGAGAATTTCCTCCTCCTCAGCCTTGCTCTTCTCTGTACCCATATTCACAAGCGGACCAATCGGGTAAACGGGCGGTTTTCCCGGCTCTTGTTCTTGCAAAGTTTTTATGGCTCCTCCTTCCAATTCCATGAAGCTATTTACCATAATACCCTCAGCCAGTCTATACCGCTTTGTATGATGAAGAAACCATTTATAAGCATCATTCTTCCGATCTTGAGCCGGGTCGAGCAAATCTTTACCGTGGATAGGCACACACCCGGGAATTTCAATGGGTTCTTTCATCTCCCTATACTCACACGAGACCGTTTCGTCGATTTCAGGGAATTTAAGGAACAAAGACAAAGCCAATGCCGTAGAAGGAAAAAATATATAAGGTGCCACGCGGAATTCTTTAGCGACATCAAATGTGTCGGTGCCGAAAAGATCAACGACTAAGGCAACAAGAGGACGAGCTTTGGAAAGAAGAGATTTTAACGCATCACGAAGAGAAGGTAGCGAGCGTGCGACTGTTAGGGAAATTGTTGTTTCAATTTTAGCATCAGAGGGAAGGTCGGATAAGCTAACGGGGGGAAGAAATACATGGGTAATGGTTGGAGGAAGCGATTTAAGAACCGATTCTTGAGCCTTAGAAGGAGAACCATCGTTGGGTACAATGAAAGTAACGCCAAAATTATATTGAGAAACGAGTAGTTTAGCGAACTCAACGAGTGGGATGAGATGACCCATCCCAGGCGAAGGTAAAATGGCTATATGGGTTTGTTCCGCCATGGATGGATTGATGTAACGGAAAAGAAAAGAAAGCTTTTTTTTCTTTTTGTGTGGTTAATTATGGAATTGCAATGAAGAAAAGGAGAAGGTGTATAATGGTTTATATAGAGGGGGGAGAAGAAATGTATGGTTGATTATTGGTTTTGTTTTGATTTGGGTGGAATTGTAAAATAAGGTGGATTGATTAACATTGGAGCATATTGTTTGTAGTATTAATAATTAGAATATGGGTTTTTTTATGTGGAGGTTCAAGAAGATTGGGAATGTGACGTTGATTTCTAATTTTCTTGAAGGAAAGAGAAAGGGTATTGTATTGTTTTTTATCTTTCTACTGATGTAATGTTTGGAAATTGGACATACATACGGATGTCCTAACATTGTATTTTTTTTTTTTTCATTCAACTTCTTCTAAAAGCATCTATTTTCAATCCAAATAATAACTAGCTTTATGTGCATAATGTTCATAAAATTATAATTTTTTTTATAAGAAAAGACATGTATTTTGTTCCTTATTATTTTATTTATTTTCTTAATTTTTCAATGTGAATATGATGTTTATTTATGCAATAAAAATTAAATTTTAGTATTTTTATTTTATTTCTTTTTCTTATTTTAACATTTCATTCATTTTAATTTTCCAATATATTTCTTGTAATTTCTTTTACAATTTGACAATGATATATTAATATATAAATTCTAATAGCAGATGGACATTCATATTGTAGCAGAAAACATTACAGTACTAAATTCAACACATATTTAATCTATAAGAATTACTATAAATGAAAAATATATGGAGTTAGCAAGGACAGTTCCAAGCTCGTTGATGCCTTGAACATGATCATGTTTTTGTTCTTTGTTGCAAACGAAGACGAAGAAGGTTGGAAGTGAAAGTTGTGTGGGCAGGTCACTGTGAATATTTTATGATTTAATAATTGAATGACAAAGTTGTTTGTCTGCGTGGGTTTGTTTCGTACGTGTGTATGATGTCAGTTCCAACGTAAGGCTTAGGTTATGATGTTTAGGATAAAATTGCTCTTTCTATTGCCTTCCCCAATTTGTTAGCCAATGTAGGGATCCAATTTATAGCTTTGGCCGATAATATATATCCTTTTACCAAATCTTCTTCTTTAATTTTAATTTCACAATTTCATCATTTTATTTTATTTATTTTTTTCTTTAATTTCTTTGTATTTTAATTATATTAGTATTTTCATTGATATTCGTTTTTCATTATTTGCAATTTTATTTTAATTAATTATTATTTTTTTATATTATTTCATTTTTTAATTTTATATATTATTTTTTAAAAAATGCATATGTTTCAATTATTCTTTGATAAAATCATATATAAAATATTTATGAGAAACATTAAATTCATAAAATTATTGAATTATATGAAAAATTATAGTAAGTTCTAATAATTTTAAATAAAAATACTAAACATTTATAACTATTATTTGAAAATAACATAATATAATATTCTTGTATGACACAATTAAATTCTCTAATCTACATTTTAGTAGACGTATGAACTATTTTAATTTGTATTCTAGTTGAAAAATGTTTTCTTTATTTGCATTATTATAGAGAAAAAAATGGATTTCAAGAGTACATAAATTTCACATAATAGACAAAATTGTACATAGTATAAATTAAATAGAAAAAAAAATAATAATTTTAAAAACTTTTAGTGGGGACATTTTAGGTAAAAATATTTTCCCAAAAAATAATATTTGTATTTCAAATTTAACTAATCAAATCAAATTCAAAATTAAAAGAAATGATACTTTTAGTAAATTAAAAATTTTAAGAGGGGCATTTTAGGTAAAATTGTTCCCCTTTATTCCTTCATATAATAGAACGTTTATGATCATTTATTTTTATTATTACAAGAATAAGTAATGTTAGTATCAAAGTATATACTTAAATTTGTTTTATTATTTAGAGACAGAATGCTCTCTTAACTCATTAATATCTTAAATTTATCATAATTATCAAAGTAAGAGAGATTAAGCAAAATTGTGGAATTTTTGACGCAGATGAGACTTCAAATCAATTAGGGACTCCACAAATTGTAATAAAAATTTTGAACCTCTCTATCAAATCTTTGACAATCAATTATAACAAATTGGGAGAATTTGCTTTGATTTGTCAAATTAAAATTAGACTATTACATCAATAATTACACCTTTTTTTTTTGTTATTTTTTTATTAATGAAAAAAAGAATTTTATTTTATTAAAATGATGAATTAAATATAATTAAAATAAAAAAAAGGAGGAATATTCTTAAAATTAAAAGCACAAAAAAAATTATATTTTTTCAAGATACGATGACATGGATGGGACCAAAGGTTTGGGTCAGAAAATAGGTATAGATAGGATGGGGACAAAAAGCGGTAATGTTAGCGTCAGAATATGGGAATTATATGGTAAATTGCTAAAGAACCCCAAAATTTATGACAGTAATTGAAAATTACCCCGAAATTAAATAAAAGCAGAGAAGTCTTAACAACGACCATTTCATTTAAACTATAACAGTAGAAGATAGCATATACTAGTCAATAAATTCAAGTCTTGTACAATTTTAAAAATGAACACAGTGCATGTTTATTAAATTATGATATGGACAATTAACTAACAACCGTGGATATTAAATATACATAGACCAATCATAAATTACGTATCCACGAGGAAAGCTTTTTCTTTCTAAATACATATATTACTTCTAATTTTATGATAATTAATGGGGCCATGTTCTAAATAATTACTATGCTTCATTTTCAGGTGAGTAAGTATTTTTACTTATAAAATAAATTCCACTTATCTTTGTATTTACTACCAAATACAGTAATTTTAATAATTATCGCAGAGCAGCTAATAAAATATATATTATTAAATTTCATAAAATTAAAATAAAGTGATGTTTTCCTAGAAATATCTTTTATGCAAATGCAGTCCAAAAGTTATGATACCAATAATTTCAAATGTGTTTTTGCATATTTATTAGCCTCACTGGCTTGCTTGGACTATGATCAATATGCATTACTTTTTACGGATTAATTAGTACATCTGATGTTGGATTTTTCTCATTAATTAATTCTCTTTTGAATTCAAACTGAGAGATTCTTAAATTTGTCAGAATTGGACCCACCCAACCAACTCTCGCTTTCTAGACTCTCTAATCCGTGCTTCCAGTTCCAGACCTCTGGACCAAAGTTTCAGACTACCACTCAACAGTCTATTACAGCAACTAGGCCCAATAACTTAGCTCAATCGGTTTCGGCCTATTTCGTTAATATAGGCCCAGTTCAGTCCGCATTGTAATCAATAGAAGAATAAAAATATGAAACACAATCAGCAGCCAGGGAAGTTCGATTGTATTGCAAGAGCGAGCTGAAGAAATTGCAGTAGACAAGAACAAGATGATATATCGAAAGTGGAGTCTGCTAACTGGTCCGGCTACTATATTGGCCGGAGTCATGGGTACAGTTGCTGTCGGCACCCTACTTTTCGCCAAGAACGTAAGTTTTTCTATCTTTTTTTTTTTTTTCAGATTGCCAAACCCTAGAATTTCCATTGAATTTTCGATAATCGATATGTTGTATGAATTGGAAGTATCTCATATTAATTTATAATCTATTTGATGTGAATTTTTGACATCTGGAGTTTAGATCTGAATCTAATCGTAGGAATTATTTTCCTCCTAAATCTTAAGATTCTGGATCGTAGCTAAGCGTTAGATTTAATTAGTAAAGTTTTTCAAGCGATTGAAGCTTCATGTTGGATGGAATTTGATGTTTGTTCTGTTATTCGAATTTCAAGCTCGAAAGAACACGATATTTGGTTTTCTGGCTCCGTGGAAATACTTTACATTCAAATACTAATTGTGGATTGTGCTATTATATTTTAGCATTTTATTGATAAATGAAAAACAGAATCTTTTCTTTGAATCCCATTCTCTTCAGTGGAAAAGGAAAGAAATAGATTGTGAAACGAAGAGAAATAATTTCCCCTTTAAGTTGGAGAGAAATCATCCCCAGGGAGATGAAGGAAAATTAAGTTATAAGGGAAATCATTCTACTACGATTACTTTCCAAATGATGGAATTGATAGAAGTATAATTTCCATTCAATTGTTTTCCATCTGTTTCTATCATTCCATTCATTCATGAAATTATGTAGCTCGATTCTTTAATAAACTATAGTTTTATTTTGATCTTAACCAGATCTCTTTGTGAGGTTTTTTTTCCCCATTTCCAATAATCCAATTGTTTTTAATCCTATGAATTTGGAATTTGCAGGATTCATTGCTGAAACCTGCACAAAGGAAGCTGGAGACACTAGCATCCAAAAATTAGATGAGGATCGCTTTCTGAATGATGTGAGATTTTCTGGGGGTTTGTGTTTTGTTGAATATGTTTAAAATCAAAACATATATTTGAGCTGCAATTTGTAGGACAAGAGATCTTAATTCAATAATATGCAGATAATTTATAGGTTTCCATCAAATGTATCTTTCAATAATAATTCAATCACTGGGAGTTTTGACATAAAATCTGTTAACATAGGTTTTGCTATGGTTCCCTCGATTACTTAAATTATCTGATATGAAGAAGTTTTTCTGAACTAGGTTTGGCATCCTTGAAACAGGATTAGAATCTGTGACCAGAAGTTTGATGTGTAAATGAAGTATTAATTGCACTTTTCCCTTTTACAGAACTCAGAATGGTTACATTACAGTGGCACACTTTTTCTTTTTCGAATATGAATAATTTCTAATGAGCAGCCGTTACATTCGCAACATTTTAATCTTATTCCCCAAATCTTAAAAAATCATTGAAGAAAAAAATAAATAAAAGAGAGATTGACTGAAAGTGGTTGCTGCTATCTGGCGGTGACCGACATTTGCATTACCAAATCATTCCATGAGTCAATTGGCCCTGGCAAGCACCAGTGCAAGCAATCATTCTGGACTTTCGCATTCTTATCTTCTGCAAATGGCTGGAACTGCCTGTATGGTCCGGGATGCCCGTCTGGCCGCAACAACGATAATCGTGTTGTATCTAGTAGTTTCAAATTCACCCTCTTCTCAATCCCTACTGTATTTACAGCCTTCTCAAACTCTTCCAATTCAATTTTTCTCATTGTTGTGTCTACTTCTCTCGTATGAATCTCCCCTTCTTTAAAGGGTACTGTTCTATTGCAAGTCCCTCCACTGAACCATTCTCCATTCTCAAAGTGATCTGGCGTAGTTGTTCTGAAGAAAATCCACGGCTTGTGACTGGACTGAACAGCAAAGTTGAAGATCAACTGTAACGCTTTTCTATACGCGTTATCATACCCAAGATCTGTTAAGTTCTTCCCTGGACAGTAATGACAGCCTGTAATCTTATTGTTCTCATGATATATAGCGGTTTTCAGAAACCATTTCCCTCCTGCAATCACTATGTAATCGAACTTTTCGTATTGATCAGTCCATGTATTATCAAGACGATCCAAATGGAGCTTGATTTCAGATGATGAAACTCCATTAATGTCTTCAAATATTTCTGCCTTGAGTAAAAATGGTGTCCAAATTACTGAAAGAGTGAAATTATGATCTGGAAAATGCCATATCTTTGATTTGAATTCTTCGTCGTGATATACTTCCACAGCTCTATCCACCTGTAGTACACAAAAATTACTCTTCGAGGACCTGAATTTCAAGAAAATTTCCAGAAAAGCAGAATCTAAAACCTCATGTTTCTGTACTGTATGTATTATAACAGACCAAACTACTTATAATTGCAGACAGTGGGGTCTAAAATCATCCTACATTCCTTGCAAACATAATCATAGGGGACCCAACCCAAACATGTTATTATGTTCTTTTTTTGGTTCAGTCTGCTTAGAGTGTTGGTATAATTAGTTTTATGTGTAGATAATACTATTTTATGGATCAAGAATTATTTCTATTTTTTTACCAAATAAATATTTCTTCTTTATTAATATTAAAATGGCAATTTAGATCTTTCTAATCTCGACTAAATTGGAAAAGGACAGCAGAACCTCCTAAAGCAAGAACCAGCTGTATTCCACAACAAATTAAGATTGATGATTAACTAACAATAATATTTAATTCTTCAAACAAAAAGTGATATTTAATTAGTTCATAAGCATGTTAATTGATTCTTAGGTGAAAAAGCTGAATAATTGCATTTATTTTTGGAATGAAACTTGGGTTCTACTCAAAAGTGTTCCTCAATCTTCTTCAAGACTTCTTAGACTAAATCCATTAATCATTACAGTACTCAATGAAGCAAAAACAAAGAAACAAACATGGCGGAACAGAAGTTGATTTATAATTATAATATTTACCTGAGAAAGAATGCAGAATAAAGACTGAACATGATTACGAGAAATAGAATCACCAATAAAAGCCCAGTATTTGTTTCTCATAATTTGAAGAAATTTCTTCGGATTAAATTTGGGTAAATCACAACCATATGGATTCCATCTCCAGTAAAGGTAACCTGAATCAGGTCTTCCATTTCTCATACAGTTTTGATGTCCTTCAATTTCAGGGCAGCTTTGATTAGTGTAAATTGGTCCTGATGGGTCTGCTACCCATTCTCCATTAAACAAGTCACATTCTTCTGCAAAAAAAAAACCCCATTTCATCATTTCATTTATTAAATCAAATTTCACAGACACTGTAAAATAATAATAATAATAATACAAACCAGTGACTGAAGTTTGAGTTGAATTAGTCGGAAAATCATTAGAAAAAGGTTGAATAGGCGAAGAAGAATAAGAGTCTGTTTGAGGGTTCTGTTGAGTGAGTGGCGGCGGCGGCGAGTCTATGGATGAAGAGATTAATAAACGAAAAGCGAGGCCAATAAGAAGAAATGAGACGGCAAACTTTACAAAGAAATTATTATAGTTGTGTTTGGTGAGGGGAAATGGATGGAATTGCAAATCCTTCACCATTGCATTTGGTGTCGAAAGTGTTTGCGTATTTGATTATTGTGAAAGAAAGAAAGAAAGAAAAGAAAGTGAACTGAAAACTGAACTGCTTTTTCCCAACAACCAAATGGTGTTATAGCTACAAATAATAATTATTTATTAGAATTATTTAATTTTTAGGTAGTTAAGTAATAGTACTTAGGAGAGTGTGTGTTATTTGTGATTTGTTTGAATTACTTTATTTTAGTTCTACTTATAAAAATCATGTCTCTTTCTTCCCACTTATCAGTTCATGCTTAATGAGGTCCTGTAATGTCTCTATATCCTCTTCCAAGGGCCTGTTTGGTTACTTGGATTTGAGAGTTCTAGCTCTGACCAAAATAAGGTTATGTTAAGTAAATTTTTCAGGAAGTAAATTTAAGTTATTTTCCATAACGGTAATAGAATTTCGAGATTTTTTTTTTCAAAAATAGAGTTATTTTCCATAATTTCTAGAGTCTGACTCTGCCTAGTAAATTAGAGACAATAATATTTAGCATTGAATTTTGATTCAACAAGTAAATAATAATTTTTAGAGTTTATAGTGAAGTAAATATTATAATTTTTAAAATATTAAGTAAATGAAAATTTATATGACAACTTTTTTGTAATATTGACTTATATAATCTTGATGATATTTTTACAGACTTATTAATATATAAATTAATTTTTAATTACCGATCAGTATGTAAAAATCAATATATAACTTTTTTGATAATTATTTTTATACTTTTACTTTTTTTTTTACATATTGATCAATATATAAATTAATTTTTACATATCATCAATATGTACATATTTTATCACAATTACACTTATATTTTTAGATTAGTTTACATACAAATCAATATGTAAATTGATTTTTTTATGACAATTATTTTTATACCTCTGAATTTTTTATATACCAATCAGTATATAAAAATTAAATTTTTTACATATCGTTAATATGTAAATTGATTTTTTATGATAATTACTATTATACCCCTAGATTATTTTTATATATCAATCAGTATGTAAATTGATTGTTTGTTTATTTAGGCATTTACATCATGATAGTTTATTTATATACTTTTTTTATATTATTTACATACTGATTTTAGTATGTAAATATGTAAAAAATTAATTTTTACATACCTAATAATATATAAATCAGTATATAAATTGTTTTTTATATACATATTAATATATAAACTATTTTTTAACATTCAAATACTTAAATAACATAGTTTTTTACATTTTAAAGCCTAAAGGACCCAACTAAAATTATTAAGTAATTTTAGACACTAAGACGTAATTTTACACAAAATTTCGTCTTCTACTTTTTTTCTTTTTCACGTCATAGACCAATTTGCTGTTGCCGTCGTTTTGCAGTCACCATTTATGTCGGAAAATAATGTAATCAAACTAAATTCATGATGGCAGTAAAAGCTTGGACAGTATGCAACTGAAATAGGTTAACTCGTAGCCCGTACTTATTTAGAACTCGATGGAACCGAATTTCTTCGTCCAGAGTTTTCGAATTTCGATCTGACTTTTGGCCGGCTCCCAATAAGCTAACGACAATTCTGAAGGCACTGGACGACTCACCAACATGAGAGGTTTTGTTTGGTACCCTCCGATCGGTGATTAGACGCTTTTTGACAATTGAGGTAGTGACGAGAGCACTATTTAGGTAGTATCTTCTGTTGGGGTGGCTGATAATCCGCTTATGGCTGAAGCATTGAATATGAGGGTGGAGTTGAGCTGGATGAAGAATATGAACTTAGCTAGTGCGTTGGTGGTAGAATCGAATTGTTTGCAGTTAGTCTTGGCTATAAGTAGAGTGCCAAGTATTTCTTATTGTAGTAGTTTGTTGATTATATTCAAAGCTTAAGGATCGGTTCGAGTTGCTCGTAGAATTGCTCGAACGGCTAATTCAATTTCCAATTGGGTTTATTGGGCTCAGAATTGCAGTGATTTTATTTTAGAGGTTTTGAATTTTGATAATAATAATAATAATAATAATAATAATAATACATGATTTTATTCTTGTAATAAAAAAAAAAAAAAGATTCTTCTAAAGACTCCTTTTGTTCCCCTTTCCAATAAAATGTATGGTGAAGTTGAACAATGCAATGCATACTTAGACATGCATCAAAGCAAGAGAATTATTTTACTAATATTCATTTCAAGTACCAATATTAAAATATTTATTAATGAAAATTAGATAGAAATAAGAAATAAGGTATGAGTATCTGTGTTGGTAATGGGAAGCTTGAAAGGAAGCAGCAAAATTAAGATCAAAAGCACATGCCAATGTCCTCACCTCTCATTTCTTCAACAATGCTAATGCTAATGCTAATTATGTTGTAAATCTTTCTCTCATTTTTTCATAAAACACTAATTCGAAATTTCAGCCTTTTCTTGACTATGTACAGATGTTTTTGTGGTTGTTCCCACATGCATGGCTGCTAACCCATTTTTATTAATTTAATATTAATACTACTTATCATAATCAATAAAATACATGTCTACACTTTTATATAAAATGGGTAATAGTTGAAATGATTTAGTTGCGAGGAACATACATTATTTTATTTTATTTTTGGATATTTCTAATATTGATGGGATTTGTCCTAAATTATTATTGTCTTAAGTTTGTAATTAGAAAGACAAACATAATTAGAAGAAATAATCATCATTTTGACTCAATTTAATAAGAGCTTGAGAAGATACAAGAAAAGAAAAGAGATTTGCAAAGCCTTATGCCTTGTTTGGTTAGAGTAAATTAGAAGGGAAGTTGAAGTATTTGGCTGGGGATGAAGCTAGCAGGGAAATAAAATTTTTAACTTTAAAGAAATTAATATATTTGCATGAAAACAAACAATACTTTCAGTTGAGTGGGGACCAGGCAAGCATAAGAGGATCCGGTCCTCCATTGATAAAAACAAAGGTTATTAATGGAACAACATTCCAGCTAAAACCAAGATTTTTTTAATCCCAAATTCAGAAATTGCACTTATGCTCCATTATTTATTTATTATTATTATTATAGGGAACCAAAGAACTGAACTAATAATAAAGCATAGAAAGAAATGACTTTAAAAAATGTGGGGCCTTGAACTGAGCCCAGAAATAGGCCCAGATAAGATGCCCACATATCAGCCCATCTCGATTCCCGACTCTACATGTGGTAGAAAAGGCAAACTGCATGTCCTTCCTTTCATTTCTTGCTTTAGAATCTCGAGCCTTCAACGAAATTCCATTTTTGCACCATATAATGTTTGATTTTTTGTAATTTTTTCATTAAAAAAAGGGATAATTACATCCACAAACACAAAGCTTAACACTCAATAATAACCGCTCCTAATCAGCTATCAATAAAACTACAACATATATAAAAAGCTGAAGCTTTGTATTCACGAGAAGAGAGTACCACTCAACATTGCATCTTAGTTTGCTACAATGCTGGAATAACTTTCTAAATCCTTTAGGATGGTTATGCTAAAATGGTGTTCTAATTCAAGTTCTCGAGTCAGCTTTATGAATTTGGTGTCTCCTGCTGCAATTTCATTATGCGGCCGCTTTTGGTATTTTCATGCCAAATCCATGCTTCACCTTCTCAACTCTGTTCATGACGAAATATGGTTAGATTTCTATGTTTTCAGATGAAATAATTGAAACTTGAACAGATTCGTCTGGAAATGATAAGAACAAAAAGAGGTCTGAAAGCAATTCTGGAGAAAACAAAATTTTGGCTAAGCTCTGCATGCATGCAACTTCAATCGTATTTCAAAAACCAGTGATCATTAGACAGTGTCTAAACATGAAAATCTGATTCTAATGCGATTGAAAGCTAGCACTGAGTTCTGTTCTTAAAAGATTGACAAGGGAAAAGAAGCGAGCCAAATAATCATGGAAGCAAGAACACTTACGTCGGAGCTAGTTTGCCCAGACTATCAAGCTCTTCACCAGTGTCTTCATCCAGGACTCTTCCAGATATCTCAATTATGTAAGATCTGTCTCTGTCAATAGGAAGTCCCCTACTGGCGAGTAAATCTAAATCTTTTCGGTGAAGTTCTCTCCCATTTACAAAAACACCAGTATCACCCCCAGCACAATCTTCTGGCATGGGAAAATCAAATTCTTCAATATAAGGCTGCAGCACAAAATGCAATCATCTTCATAAATCATGCAAAAACTAAAAATATAATCAGCAAATGGTGATATCAGTAAAGTTATCTTACAGGAACTATGCCAAGACAAGGTCCACCAATCGCACCCCAAAATCCCGCTCTGACATCGTACCTGGTTTATGAACAAAGAGAAGGCAAAACATCAATGCAACCATTGTTCCATTCATAGAATGACAATTGATGTGTGCAAATATGAACTCACCAATATTTTCCAGGATGGATTGGTCCAGCCAACTTCTCAGCCTTCTTAACCAGCCGATCTGGTATGAGATGGCCATTCACTGAAACATTACTTCTACCATGCTCAGCATGATTTAATTTTGTGAAATCTTTAAAGCTCTTCTTGATAATGTTAGCCAAAAATGAATCACCTCCCTTGTTGATTTTCAATTGACTATCTTCTCTATTTGCATCCCCAGAGTCTTGTGACACACCCGTGTTAGCATATTCATGGAATGGTACCTCTATCTCAGTAGCTAGAGATGCCTCTTTCATCGAATTTTGCCGAGTCGAACCTTTGCTGTTCATCACCTTTTCTTGATCAGAGCGACTACTACGGTTCCCCCTCCCATGTCGGTTCACTGTGTTATTATTAGATGAGAAATCAAAATGTTGTTGAAGAGGTGAACCAGCAGGTGGAGATAGACCAGCTTGAATTGGCTCCTGAACATTGTTGATGACCTCCCTTGGTGTAATTAAAGCATCTGGACTATTTTCGTCCTCAGAGGTACTTAGAGATGATGTATGGAAGCTATTCATCTCTTGATGCTTGATTGAATTCAAACCTTGCCCAGTTAAATATGGAATTGGTTCTGAATCTACAGTTTGGAAGTCATAACCAGAATTATCATAATCATCAGAAGAAAAGTTAGCATTTATCCTGCCCATACGACCGTGGGAGTAAGACGCATTGTCTTTAATTATCTCAGCAGAGCTATCATCAAATGCTCTGGGATTTCTCCTCATTTCTGTGTTAACAGAGATAACAAGTTTCTTGTTTACAACAGAAAAAATGATGACTGTAGAACATGCACCACACCTAATCTTCTGCTGATTCCTACCCATAAGTACTTTCTTGGGAACTTGCAGTAGTTCAAAGCAATTAAAACAAGTAAAAAATGGAGCACCTCCAACTATGGGATGGCAGCGTCGGCTACCACCAGTTAAGACAACTCTTCTTGGCCGAGAACGAACAAAACCATACATTTCAGTGTTCAGATCACTGGGCCACCTTACATGGGATTGGGGACCACAGAAATTTACAGGAGGAGGAACAGAAGCTCTCAAATTATGCACATGGGCGCCAAATGAACCCGGGTTTTCATGTTGGTAGAACATTGGATTGTTCGAAACATCAGGGAACCTTTTGTTAGAGAAAGACGAGTGTGGAACTTGTACAGAAACTCCTTGATGTCTCTCAAAGCAATGGAAACAAGAACAAGATGGGTGATGAAAGGTTGGATTGGTTGTGTATGGATCAAATGGATCAGGATTAGGATCAAAGTGATTTCTGGAGAAGTATTGACGAGGTGGCTCTTTGTATTGACCAGATAACTGGTGTGGAGCTCTTTTGAGCAAAAATGGATCCCCAAACCCAGGAATATGATTTGACTTTTGCATCGAAGTGTGAAAATTGTGCACGCCCATATCATGACCATTGGAATAAGAAAAGGGATCGGATTGATGATGGAAATATGGAGGCCGGGTTGCATGTTTATCAGGTGTAAGAAATTGCACTGATGTTCTATCAGGCACTGAAGAAGCACCAGGAAAGCAGGTGTCAGAACTGGTATAAGAATCTGAAGGAGCTACCCTTGCATTAAGAGGAATCTTCTCCTTGGGTTTATCAGCCACATCATATGACCTGCTAAGCTGTTCTTTTAGCTCATCCAATTTCCGAAGAAGCTCAACACGATCTTTTTCAAGGTGGGGAACTCTATTAGGCCCATTATGGTCTTTCTGATTCCTCAATGTTTCTCCATAAGTATCAGACTGATCCAAATTGTAATTAGATGGTCCCTCATCTGGGTAGTTTGAAGTTGAAAATCTCACTCCTTCAACCTCAGTTCTTGCAATTCTTCGTAGCCCCACCATTTCATCTTTCTCCACACGTTCCCAGTCTGACATGTGGCCGGATCTCCAAGACCTGCTGGTATTGCCAAGTTCTCTTCCCAAAGAAGCACCCAAATTATCTCTGGTTATGCTCATGTCAAGATCATCTTCGATAACCAATTTGCCACTCGTACTGACAGATTGATTCCTACATTTCTCAGAATCAACAGTATCATTCTTTTCCATGCAACACAAAGAGCCAGAATTTGGCTTAAAATCTACATCAGAAGTAACACACAGCTCTGTAACACCCTTTTCTAAGGTACTTTGCAACTCAGCCGTAACTGCAGTAACGGTAACTTCATCTGAATTCTGTGATGAAGCATCTGTGTCCCGATTTTTATTTTTTGCTGCAATTTTCAATCAACAAGAATATTTCTCAAAATAAGAGATGAAATACAGAATAAAAACTGATGCTCCATCAATTGTTGATTCTACATAATCAAATAGAATAAAGATCCTCCATCATGTTTTTTACATCTCAGATTGGTAGGGATTAAATGGGGAAAAAAAAGAAATAATCACACATTTCTCTACAAACTTATGCAAAGAAAACCCATTTGAAAGTAATAATCCTCGAATGAAGCACTAATCTCAATTAAAATATAAGTAAAATTTATTAGAAAAGGAAATAACAATCCAGAAACCAAATAACAAACAATGATACGAAAGCGAAACTAAACCGTCCTTCTATTAGGATTTTGCTATGTACGAATTCGAATTTTTCTATTCTCGCAACCCAAAGTTCTCCCCAACTTTCTCATTGACCAAACAAGACTGCAAATTAGAAAACAATAAGGAAAAATAAATAAAACAGAAATTTTAGCAAAAGGGTACCTCGAAGAACGGCACCGCAGCCTCCACACTGATAAACGGAGTAATCCGCCAACTCTGGGAGAAGATTTTCACACTTGGGGCACCGAACCAGTCTCACTTTCGTAGAATCCGCCATTGTAGCAACATTCAACTGAGAACTGAGACTTCTAATTTTTTTGTAGGCAAAGAAAAAAGAAAACTAAAACGACAGCCCCACCAGAAAAACACCCAAAGACCGAGCCTTTAGAGATTCTCAAGGTCGCCCAAAACCAAAACCATTTTACACTTGTATTTAAAAGAAAGTTACTTTGAAACGGAAACAAAAATGAGAAGAAAACGAGATCAAGCGATGAACTAACAGCTGAACTTTCGTTTTCATTCAGAAGATAAAACAAAACAGAAAGTAGAATGCCGACCAAGTGTGAAAACAAGCAGGCAGTTTTTCATTTTTTTCTCGGCAACCAAACAGAGAAAACAATATCGGGAGTGTGAGTTAAGAGAAACCTAGAAATTGTGAAAAACTCTGAAATTCTATTCGAGGAGTGGTTTTGATTTTGTGTTTCTGAGAAATCTGAGTTTATACTCTGTTTCTTTTTAGTTCCACCTGGTAAGAAAGAGAAGGCAACCCTCCCACTCTCAGCACTCCCCCAAACCAAACAGGCCCCTCCACGGTTCGTTTTCCAATGTGTAGCAGTCACGAAAAATGAGCCAAGAACCAAGAAAAAAAGGATAAACTCGAAAACGACATCGTTTGACAAAGATGATAGCAATCAACGGCGTCGTATTATAAATTTTTCGTTTATGGAATGGAATCGGCGCTTTATTAAAGATGTAAAGCAAAAGTAAATCGGCGACTTTTGTAGCATTATTTGGCTATGAACACTCCACTTCGTTTTCTTCTTCTTGTTAGAATTTTTATTTTATTTTCTTGGCCACCCAATAAATTTATCTAATCCATCCGTTACAAATATTGAATTTTAAGGATTGTTTCTTCCGTAATAATAATAATAATAAATAGTTCCCTTCACATGAGGGTGGTGAACATGGGTTCGAAATGTACCTATGAAAGCTATGAATGCCCACCCACCACCAAAACACACACACACAGTTAATTAAAACGGACGGAGTACTAAAAATTAACAATTACCAATTGCATTATGACTAATTAAACGCAATAAGCACTAGACAAAAGTGGAGAAGAAGCAAAAAGCGTATAAATAAGGCTATATGTTAGCTTTTATTTTCTTTATGATATTTTAGCTTTATTCGATATGTTTTTTCTTTAACAAATACAAGTAATTTTCCAGGAAAATGATAGAAATCTTTGCTGCTTCTTGTTTGTTTGGCAACGACGGATGAGGAAAAAGCATAGTTTTGGCCGTTGTGAAAAGAAGTGAAAGAAGAAAAAGAGGCTTAATATTAATAATATTTAGATTGTTATTTAAAAAGAAAAAACGGGGGAGGAGGCCGGCTGACAAAAGAAAAGAGCGATGACTAGTCCGAGTCGAAAAGAAATGATTCGGTAGAACGATGGCCCACCTGGACCCCCACCCCACCACCAACAAGAACAGCGTGTTTCTACTCCTGCACTGCACTGCACTACCATGACTTAAAACGGCGAGTTTATTCAAATTTTGGGAAATGGCTAAGTTAGGTGTTGCCTTAATAAATAAAACTCACTGCATTTTAAATGCTTCAATTAATAAACCTAACTAATTACTATATTCCACTATTAATGTTTGAATTAATTAACCAGCTGTTTTTTTGTCTCCATGTAAAAAATATAGTTTTCATTATTTACCAATTAAACAATATTTATTCAGTAAAAAATAAATGTTTATTCATTAATTTTCCCTGCAAAATTATTTCATCTCTAAACTAACTGAATGACTGGTTTGAGATTAGTCGAAAGTCAACTTAATTGACTCTGAATTATTATTTGCATAAACTTTTATCCTATATTATTAAAAATGGAGTTTATACAGACATCACAAAAATCAATAAATTGTGTATTACTGTTGATGTAACTTATGCTTTTTATTACTCGTAGAAAGCTAATAAATACAGATTGCAGAGGCAGAGGACATAACCACAGTTCTTTCTTTCTTCACTTTTCAGCTTTAAATCATTTTAATGGACCTTAAGGTTTTCATCAATGTCGGTCTGTTATTTCGCAAAGTACCACGCTCTCTACCTTTTCTTCATTCCACGTTATATCAGTATATATTTAAAAAAATAATTTAATTGAATGAAATTCTTAATATATGTTCATAATAATAAATATTATAAAAGTTAGGTGTCTGAGGAAGGAATATATTCTCCATATCAGCATCACCGTTCCATACCTATGGATTAGATAATGAATAAACAAATAAGGTACTAAAGTTTGGAATTTTATTTTGTTGGTCAAAAGGCTTATTATAATACAATTATATATTAAATTGTAATTCTTATAATATAATTATTAACTTTAGAGGAAATAAATAAAATTAATGATAAAATTAGAATAGGAAAGAATCCAAGGACAGAGTAGGACATACAATACAAGTAAAGTCCTACAATAGAATACAATATATAGCACATGTGATGTGAGACTAAAAATGGAAAAAAAAGTGAAAATTGGTTTAAATTTTCACCTACGTTAGTTATTTTTTTACTGTTGCTTTATCTAGTTTTTTACCCTACAGTTCATGCAATGCAACGACAGAAGTTTCAGTGAAACTGATGAAAGAAAAGAAGAAAGATGGCAGAGTGGGTGGTGGAGTGTTGTGCATGGAATTTTATGCTTCTCTTTAACTCTTTATATTTGTTTCTTTCCATGCTCTTCATTTTTTTAAGTATTGGATGTTTCGTAAATAATAATATATTTGGATATGGAATGAATAGTGGATATTATAGTACTTGAAGATTCAACATCTGCCAAATAGTGTAACGACATGACGTTTTTTCCCGGATGCTTTAAAATGAGGATCAGAATTTAGGACAATAAGGGTTGTTGGTGTAGCTGTTCAATGTCGGGATTACTAAGCCCATAATTACAGGCCTAATGGGCTGACGATTGCCCAATTCCAATCCGTGCAACCCAAATTCAGGTTATATATTCTATTTAAAAAAAAAAAAGTTTTAGCACATATTTTTAAAAATTAAAAAAAAAACACATATTTTTTTATAAAAAATCAAAAATTGCTCTTGATATATATATAAATATATATAGAATATATATATTCGGAGTATATATACAAGTATATATAGACTATATATACTCGAGGTATATATACAAGTATATATTGATTATATATACTTAAGTATATATATTAGTATATGCTATGCTTTGTGCGGAGTATATATAATAGTATATATGATATACTAGGTTATATGTTATTTTTGTGGTATATATATCAGTATATATAGTCTATATATATTGTCATATATACCAACAAACAGAATTTTACAACAAATTTTGATAGCAAGCAATTTTGAATCATTACTTAAAATAATAACGGAAAAACCAACAACATGAGGTCATATGCTATGATTTGTGTGGAGTATATATAATAGTATATACGATTCATATATACTAGGTTATGTGTTATTTTTGTGGTATATATATCAATATATATAATTTATATATACTGTCATATATATCAACAAACAGAATTTTGCACAGATTTTGATAGCAAGCAATTTTGAATCATTATATACTAGTTTCTCTCAATTTTGAATCAACTTCGAAATTAACAGGGGAATTTTCTACAGAAAACAAAGAAGAATAGTAAAAATTCAAAACTCTAGAAGAAGAACTCTGGCGGAAGGAAAAGGAAAAAAAATGGAATGTTAAAGGTTGAAGGGTATTTTAGTCTACACAAAATAAAATATACTATTTTATTAATTTTTCAAACATTATGGTATTTTATTTTTTAAGTCTAAAATATATGCTAACTCCTACCATTTCTCTTAAAAAAAAGAGGTTACATTTTTTAAATTTAAGAGTATAACCAATAATAAAATTATAATTGTTGACTGTAATCTAACGAGGGCTCATTACAACTAAAAATTGGTTATTTTAAGAATTATTTTCACAAAATATGACTTTTTTTTTTTTTGGATGTGTTAAAATTTAGTAGAGTATTTATTTGAAAACTCCAAAATTAAAGCCCTAACTCATATTTCAAATATTATTATGAGTATAACAACACTAATGAACTATTATTGTCATATTTGGTCCAAAATTAAAGCAATTGGAGTATTTGATTATTTATTGACTTTGGAGTTGGAAACGTGTTAAGGTTCTTGCAGAGCAAGGTATGTTTGCTTGCTTAGTCATTCAATAATTTGATGGGAATAATTCACTGTATTAAATAGTACTAATTAATTAAGGGACAATAATTGGTAAACTAATTAGAGCCTGTTTGAGTGTAAAAGAAATTTTGCCAAGCGATTATTCGTATTATCCTTTTCTTAATCATTATTAAGAAACTAAAAACGTGTGTTGTGTAATGCAGAGTGGCGTTGGTACATTACATAGTTGCAAAATCCTAAAGCGTATAAGTATATAATTTTATAATTTTGGTTTATTTATAATTAATACATTTAATTCAATATTCTAAAAATAATAAAATAAAACACAACATTTATAATAATAAGATCTTATTATAAAAAGTTGTTTATAATACAATTGAGAGATTAATTCTTAATAAAATGAACATATATAATCACAATTGATTTGTATTATTATTACGATAAATGAAAATCAATAATCTATTTTACATTTTTATTAATTTATTATTCAATTACCTGTTTTCCTCTTGCATTTCCGTCATACATACCACACAAAACTCCACCGGCCTTCACCTTCCTATGCCCAACCGCATTTCTCTTCTTCCTCCACAACCGTTTCTTAACAAATTCACTAAAACGATTCACTCTAGAAGGCCGTCCACGGCTACAATCCGCAGTGGAAGTAGCGGTGGAGGAAGAAGAACTGGCCGAAATAGTCGTCGTCGGAGATGGCTGAGGGAGAATTTTTCGTGATATTAACTTTCTCGATCCACCTGGTAGAGATGGCAGAGTCAAAAGATGTCGTTCAATTATATTGCTAAGCGAAACCAACTCGTACGAATCGTATAACGGACTTCCTACATCCCAAAGTGCTATGCCGCTGCCTTTTTCTTCTTCTTCTTCGTCTGCTTTTTTCTGATTTGCTTTCGAATTTTCTTGCAATGTGTTCCTCTTCTTCATAATTACAGAGAAAAGATTGTTTGGTTTGTGTTACAGAGACCTCATCGCTAGTACTTGTATATTAGACAATGGCATTGCAAGTTTCCGAATATATCCTTTATCACCTGGAAAATGTATGTATTTGAGGATAATACTGTCATTTCCTATTTCAAAATTAATTAAAATGCCTTGTTGAAGAAAAAGACAGATCTGCTAATTCTTAATTATTTTTTTAAAAAAAAAAATGATTTTACAACCAAGATCAATTATTAATATTTGTTTAATCTAAGAATTAGAGAATCTTACGACGAAATCACCATAGTAGAAAAATAATATGTAGATAGATCCATTAAATAATCTTAAAACCGTCCTGGAAATTGTTATTTTCCATTTTTCATACATATTCATTTCCTTTTTTAGGATTATTATCTTCGGTGTGTTTTTTATTTGAAAATTAGTCTCACTATTAAGGAAATTAATTATGTTTTGATGTTATATATATATATACATATATATATATATATCAAATTTTATATATATTCACGTTTCATTTTAATTTAGTCCATTAATTACCTTATAAAATTAATTTCATTCTAAAAAAAAAACTATACAATTACTGAAAACAGGAAGCCTATTAAAGTTATAAGATAACATATAAATTTCGTTATATAAAAAAAGGATATGACAAGAATATGAAAAAAAAATATAGTAACCAAAATGGTGCAGGAAATGGTTCTGAAGACTTTCTGTTTATATATGAAAGTGGATTGTTGTCTCTTTCTAATCCTACTTTAATGTGTTTCTAAACAAAGTTTAAGAGTCTTTAACCCGTAAAAAAAGTTATTATAATCATTACGGCTATTTATTATGTTTCACTAACACTTTTTAATTAGAAATTATTTATTAAAATAATTTAATTATTAGATTAGGAGGAGAATTTATGCCTATATATTACTACATAGAATCACACACACTACTAATATCTCCTTTTAACCAACCAATTCAATATTTGATCACAAATATAACATATTGACCCACGTGTATAAGGTGCGTTCAATTAAATTTCCGTCACTACCCATTGAACTGAAAATTAAGTGAAAATTAAGAAAATATTTGTGTTAGAAGACTTAATTAAGCATATATATTGCACTAAATTATAAAACAAATTTAAAGATAAAAATAAAAAAGTTCCCATATACATAATCTTATTTTTCACTAAAAAGCATTGCTAAAAAAGTTCTTGTCCACATTATTGCACAATATTTGCAACAGTACGCTGTTGGTAGAAGAAATGCACCGCGGAGTTTTGAACTGACTAACAGCTGCTCCTAAACCCAGAAAATGGTCTAAAATCTTCTGGAACGTCCCTCTCCGAACTACTCGAAGCTCCAGCGGTCCGATAGCATTGACTTTCCGAGAACTAATATAGCCTGCATCGAGAAATGATCGGTCCAGACAATTGCAGCAATCTTGCAAAACTGTATCAGTTGCTTCTCCAGTAATTTCCCAGAAAATCACATAATGTCCAGGGTCTGTTGATAGATCAACTAGGCTGCTGAAATCTACAAGCTCCAATTTTTCTTTGGCCAATAGCTTTGCTGCTTCGTCCACTGATAGTTGTAAATCTTTTTCAGTATTCTTGTCAATGTTTATTGTGAGCAGTAAGCTTTTCCTGCATACAAATTTAAGTTCTGGAGTTTTGTTATGGAAGCCTGTTACTTTTACAACATCTCCTAGTTTGTACCTGTACAATCCTGCAATTACAGTTCAGATTTTATTAGATAATATAGTACAAATTATTTGAACATTATAAATTTGTTATTAATCAAGAAAAGGGTAAATCAAAAAGTCAAAAAGGTAAAAAACCAATTTGGACAATTTGCAGATCTAGATTCCATAACCAATGAATAAATAACAAGAACATGATTTGGACTGGAGCCATTGTGACTATTATTCTATGAGGGGCAGTATTGTTTCTATGAGGTCATCTTAGATTCAGAGTTTCCTCCACTCCACCCCACATAAATAGTAAGAACAAAAAAAAAAAGCATACAAATACCTAAATTACCTACTCTTCATTTACATTTTATTTATTTGAACATGAAAAAAAGGGGGCCGATCAGACAATTTGACCAAAGGGCCCATTTTCACTCATTTCATATAGTTAGCAGCCACTTATTATTTGTCAACCCTAACTATGTTCACATTTGGTGCTTCCACCTTTGGGAAAAAAAAAAAAAAAATAGGTGGTTCCACTGAATAAATAATTTAAGTAAAATATTCTTGTTTTGCTTCTGAAAAGGACAATTTGGAGCATCTTTTTACTAGATAAAGCCACAAAAATATGAAAGACGAAGGAGAAAATATAATCTGTACAAAGATTAATTGGAAGTCACTCTCACGCGGAGGGAACTTAAATATTACTGCCTAGACAAGTGGCCTTTTATTTTATTAAAAGGATCCTAAACTTTCTCTAACAAACCAGCTTATCTGGTTCTAGATATGCAAAACCAAAGAATTCAAGGTGAAATTTGAGTAGAGTGAGCGGGTGATCCTATCCTTTTCATAATACTTATTATTACTAGAACAAAGATCTAATCTTTGAAACAGTTTGATACGAGGTACGCATGAGGTTTCTTGCAAAAACAAAATTTGCTTCCTAATGTTGCGCAACACACATGGGGAACATAAAACCAACTACAGCTGGGGTCTTACGAAGGTGTGAAATGGATAGAACATTAAATATATTAACAGTAAGGAGATGGGGTGTGCATGCATCTTTGGCCAGTCAAGTCAAACAGTTCCGATTGGTAATGGTGATATACCACAGACAATAGAACATGATAGTTGAAAAAACAAAATAGCTCGGAGAGCAGAAACAGTTTTTCATGATATTATTATAAACTACTTTCATGTTCTTCTAAGCTCATCACATGGGATGCAGAAACTTGGCTTACATATATCCATAAATGCTATTTATTATTTGGGAAACTTGACAAATACTAAATTCTTTCACATATGGCACATGTTTCTGCACAGTTGACTTCAGTTAATTGTTTTAAATTTTAATATTGGACTTTTTACTGGAAAACTAAGTACTTAAACAGAGTTTTAATCTTCAATTATTTAAGTAAACTTTATAAGATGTTTTAATGTGAGTTTAATTGCAAAAATTAGTGCCTTATGACTAAGATAAGATGTAATCTGAACAAAAAAACTCAGCCAAAATAAGCATATAAATGAAACGATGTGTACCAGCGAAATTGGTGACGATAATCTCATACTCTTCTCCAATCTTGACTTCTGTCAAACTCAATGGCTTAGGCTCCGAGTAGAGATTTGCATCAATATTCCTAATGGGAATGAACTCAAAATATCCGATACTGGGCAACACAGCAAATGTAGCCAGTTCAGGAGGCAACTTTGGGTTGACATTCGCGGCAATCCACCCCTCTGAAGCTCCATAGTCAGCACTCAATAAAGGTACCTCCCCTGCATAGTGTCTCAACTTTTTCAAATAAGGCTCCATTGATCCCGTCATTATCGCATAGACATACCTGGCATTTGGGAAAAGTTCTGGTATTAATCCATACCAATTACTCAATCCTGAGCATTTTCTATGAATCAAATCAGCCAATTCAGGGTTTGGCTTAAGCAGCTGAGACATTGCTGTTCTGATAGAAGGGGCAGTTATTCGACTGCTGAGTACACCCTCACGAATATCACTACAGAGTTCTTGCCAGACTTGTTCGAAGGTTCTAAATGCAAGAACAATGCTATGGGCAAAAGTAGATTGCACAAGCTGAACTTCTTCGTGAAAGATTAACCCACATAAGAGATGGCAGTATAACGATTGATGGAAGTCAGGGCCAAATACTACTTCAATAGGGCTGCAACATTTACTCAGCATACCAGCCATTGCTTTTTCATACTTTGGATTGCGAAAGATATTTGTTGTGGCTGTTCCAGCAGCCAAACCCCCCTTAGTTCTGATCTGTTTGCTACCATAGTTGAATTGCAAGGCTTTTCCATCCCCAACAGGGTACTCCCTGCATCATGAACACACTATCAGTAACTTTTGTAACCAAATGCTGGTAATACTGATTGATAGACAATGCCTGTATCATCTTCACAACAGATTGCTAAAACCCAAAAAAACTGATCAAAGTTATTTCAGTTAAGCAAATGATCATTTTCAGTACCTGTTTCTATAAGCAAAAGAAGTAGTAAATATCTGCAAGGTATCGTCCATCAATTCATCATTAAACGGCACATATTTAGGCCTTCCTTGGGTAGTACCTGAACTGCAAGAATCCACATTTTTTCAAATTTAGAAACCTGCTTACACAAATAAAGAAATAATTATAAAAAGTCATGATATGAACACGGTGAAAAAGACTTGTACGTTAAAGATATGGTTGTTATAGGCTTTCTAGTAAGTACAGAAGAAGAGTCTCCATCAGCAATTCTCTGAATATAAGGTTCCAAGTCCTTGTGAGTGACAATTGGAACACAGGCTCTGAAACTCTCCAAATCAGTTCTTCCATTGAGACCGAGATTCTGTAAGTACTCTGCAGATCCATTCTCTTCCAGAATCTTTTTCAGAGTCTCTCTTTGAACATTTTCCGCATCTTTTGAAATTGCTTCGAAATCCTCTATCACCTTATTAACATCAACTCCTCCCATTTTCTTTTCTAGCATCTTCGCTTAACTGCAGCAGGAACAAAAAATATATATATATAAATATAAAATTGGAACAGCTAATCCAAAGTCAGGTTGTAATCACTAATCCTCAAGATGATCCACAAGACAAGACAAGAATAGGTAATTAGGACCCAATAGAGAAATTAAGAATTGATGCATGCTAGGAAAAAGTCAAACAGCTGTGCCTGTGACACATTAAGATAACAAATGATTTTGTAATTATCATTAAGGGTCAGAGTTCAGACATTATAAAAATAGTACTGACGGCAAAAACAATTCTGCTATTCTATTTTAATTTTGAAATATAAATTATTTCTCAATTCAACTAATGAAAAAAGCCTCCAGTAAAATATATGAAATTCAGAATTTAAAATTCAAATTCCTGTTCTTCCTTTACCAGTAGAGCTCACTGAAGCCAAAAGGAAATGGAAGGAAGAACACAGAGTGAGTTACAGAGAAAAATATCAAAAGTGGATTAGCTGAATTATAAAACGTGAGGGAAGGCCTAACAATCCAATCAGCAGACCGAAGCTCATGATATTCGTTCGATGTCTGGTCAACGAGGTCAACTTTGGAGAATTTTTCCAGGAAAGTGAGGAAATGAAATTCGAAGCAAAAACTTGACCGAATTAAATGAACCAAAAATAACTCGAATTCAATGAAACCGAGTTGAAAATTAAAAATTGAAAACCGATAAATCTTTTTGTAAGGGTGTACAAAGCAAAAAATCAGAAACACGGATTCTTCCCGAGACAGAGTGGAAGAAAATCAACACAAAAACAAAAAAATACGAAAAAAAAAATCAAACCAGATAATAATAATAATTTAAAATAACCAAATTGAAAAACGAACAAAATAACTTATAATAAGCAGCAGAAACGGTACCTGAAATCGGAATTTACGAAGGTAGGAGAAAATAAAAACTAGTTTAAGGGAAAGGACAAGCAATCAGACCGAGAGAGTGTGTGTGACAGTTATTATAACGAATTGTTTAAGAAAGGTTCAGTGAAAGACGTTACTGTCTGTATCACCGCTCTCTTTCTTGGTCTCTGCAACGTGTAGATAGAGAGAGGAAAAAAAAATGAGAGAGAAGGAAGAGAGTGGCTTTCTGGTAAATTTATCTGATACTGGTATTGGGTATGATGAAGGAGGAGGAGAGGATATTGGGAGATGAGCGGAAGATTCTTCTGGGTTCACCATTATATATATAGGCTAGGCTGATTGCTTGCCGTTCAACTTTTTGTTGCTCTCTTTTCTTTTTTTCCTTTTTCAATTTAATATAATCTAATTTCCCATTTTACCCTTGTTTTGTCTGTTACTACTGTATGCTTAGTTTTGTTGGTTACTTGGATGTAAATTTTTGTACATAAAATAGTAAATGATTATTATTATCCGGAAAATATGTTAACAGCGCCTGATTTTCTGTGGGGCCTACTTCAACAAGCGGAATGACACTGTCTTTTTTTAGATTTTGTGGTAATGGTAATATATTTTCTTAAAAAGTACTTTCCATTTCATAAATTTTGCCTTAATGGAATTTTTTTTTTTTTATAATAATTCCGATTTTTAAGAAGATAATTATTATTTGTCATAACTAGATATTTTTAATAAATTATTTTCCTAAATAATAATGCTTATTTTAGAAAATAATTTTTATTTTTAAAAGGATAATTATCCAAATTTTTCAAAATAAAATTAATTCTTATTTTTTATGGGGATAATATTTTTATTTGTAATTATCCTTTTTTTTTACTAGTTCTATATATTAGGTTTGGAATGGGTCATGCCCTCCAAATTTAGTTTATGAAACTTTTACAGTAATAATTAATATGCGCGGAGTAAATATATTCTGCTAGCCTGCGTAGGTTTTGCTTTTCATTACTTATATTTTCATTATAAATAAATATTTACTCTTATTTTAGGTTTATTACATATTGCAGTTGTAAAGAAAATTGTATTTAATATCCATAAAGAGTAACAATTTAAGATTTAACGCGTTCTGAATGTGTACTATTTGTAAAAATGCAATGTGCCAGTTATGGCTGCTCCTGCTCTCACCATATTTTACTAGTGGCAATTAAGGATCCAAACATAGGAGGAAAAGATAAGGTAAGAAGCACCATATTAGTAGTGGGCAGTGTAGTAGTGGCGGCGGCGGCGTGGTGGTAGGCAATAGAGAGAACAGAATAGAATCGCATAAGCATAGCACCAATTGAAATATAATTATTGAACTAACAAAATATGGATATCATTGTTTTTAGAAATTTATTAAAATGTATTAATTATTAGTTTTTTTTATTATTATTGTATTTCAACCGAACTTACTAATCTCATATGTTATTGGTTATTAATTAAATTACATTTCTACTATATTTTAAATATAATAATTGAACTAACAAACTATGGATATCATTGTTTTTTGAAATTTAAACAATATACATTTTTATTTTAAATAGGAATACATTCTTTTTTTTTTATTTGGGAAAAATAATAAGAACACATTCTTAAAGGATATAATATATAAAAATGGAATATTTTTTTTTTTGTTTTTACATTTTTAACACTCCATAAACTTTTGATCAAGTCAAAAGATAAATGATCAATAATCAAATAAAATAATTACAATGTAGTAAGTAACAAATGAGTAGTGAGCACGTGACCATGAAAGGCATTAAGCATATGATTAATTTTAAAAAATAGAAACTATTGCATCTATCTATAAAAAAAAAAATATATTAAATTGAATATTATAATATAAGAGAATTGAATATTCCTATTCCCTAACCGTTACTTAAGTGAAGAAGAGATCCTAATCCTAAAGCATACATACTTTGAGTTATAACCAAATATACCCCCTTAGTAGCCTTTGAATGTATGCAATATTTTTGTTTACATTATATTATAGAATTAAATCAATTTAAATATATAAAAATATTTAAATACTTTTATTTAAGCTAAAAAATTTCAATTAACGTGACGTATTTACATTAAAATTTGATCAACATAACTCGGATTACAATTGATTAAATACATAAAATAAATTAGGAAAAAAAAATAAACCAAAAGTAAAAACGATTTTGACATTCTAATTTATTCTTCCTAAACAGAATAACAATCTAAAATTCCAGCTGTAAAGATTAAAAAATACACGTTTGTCTCTTTGTATTTTCATGAAAATAAGAAGACGATGATGTTATCAAAATGTACACGGATAGAGCATCACACGACATGCATGACTAGAAATTTTGAAACAACCATATTTCATTCTCAAATTGTGAATATTATGCGTATAAGAGAAAGAAATGATATTTTAAAATAAATAATATACTAATAAAAGCATATATATTTATTTTCTTATACTGCTTTCTTTACACAAACACAAGCCGTATGAATAAAATCATAAAACAATACAAAATTATCTCTTCAAACAACTCCTAATTTCTTGTTCAAATTGGAAATTCTAATCTAACAATATTATTGGTTAAGGATCCATCTCAGCTCTTCAAATCAATAACCCACCTTAACATACTTTCAGCGTGAATAATTTTGGAGATAGAATTTTGTCTACTAAAAGAGACATATCTAGCTCGAATCGTCATTTGTCTGAATGTGATTATAGTTTAAAAGCACCGATCACAGCTGAGACTCGTGTAAGACATGTCGTACTTTTTTTTTTAAATAAAAAAGTGGAACATTGGTCAAGCAACTATTTTAATAAAACAATGCGGGTGATTAAACTTTTATGTATTTTTAACCTTACACGTACCATGTTTGAAAACTACACAAGTTATTCGCTTGGTTTTCTACCCTTATTTAGCAATGATTTTTTATTTTCATCAATTTATTATAAGAAAATTACTAAATTGTAAATAAATTATTATATATAACAAGTGTTCTTCTTTTTCGTTGCTGACTCAAAAGGAACTTAGGCTACCGAAAAATTGCACAATGGCCACTTTATAACATCTTATAGCTACACTATTTAATTTAATTTTTATAACTGTTTTCTTTAAGAAAAAAAAAATATGTTTTGTGAATTGTTTTAAATAGGGACTTTAACGATTTTAAATAAATTGAATACCAATTCTGATATTGTATTTTGTGAGGTTTAATTGAGAGAATTATTGGTCTCCGATTAATCTGAAATTTTGATGCTTAATTAGTAAAATTAATTCTGTGATATTTTTGGAGTTTTTGAACCAGTAAATTAATTTTTTAATTTTTAAATTAGGGACTGTTTTTGCGAAATCTCGATATATGTAACTCTAAATTTTGTAAATTCACCTTTAAAATAAATATGAGTGTGAAATTGAGTAATTAAGTTTCTAAAATGATTATGAAGCTGAAATATATTTTTAATATTCATTATAACACTAATAGGATTAATATTAATGACGTATTTTAGTTAACATTGTATTATGATTAAATTAATTAATAAATAAATACAATCTATAAATATAATACTATATTCTAATTATAAAATAAAATAAAATAAAATAAAATTAATATTAGTATTTTATTTATAAAGCAAAATTTGTTACATTTTTGTAGAAAATTTTAAAAAATTCGATTTTCACCTCCATTGGGGCTTTGATTATAATACATTATCAAACAAATATATTTAAATTAAATTAATTAATTTTTATAATATTTTTATTTTATTTATTTATTTAATTAATTAGTATTAATTTATAACTTAAATATGTTAATTTAATCATGAATCATCAAAAAATTTATGTTATTTCTTAAAAGAAAATCTAAAAAAATATAGTTAAAATTATTATAAAATAAAATATTCACATAATTAATAAATTTAAGTAAATAAAAATATTAAAATTGAAATGATAATAAATATATAAATTTATTTCAATAAATTTTTATTTTTTAAAAATCTAAAAATTTAACTGTATTCATATAATTAAAAATAACAATAATATTAAAACGAGTTAACACTTATAACTTACGCTTAAAAAAAAAAAAAAGTTAGTTTAGTTATATAAAAATTGGTTACGACAAATAATCACAGTATTAGGGATCAAACTTAAGTATGATTAACGTCCCAATCATATTTTTTCAATTTGAATGATTAAAATGTTTAATCCGTACATCCAAATATGACTAATGCTTATATTCGATCATATATTCTTTGACATGTCTCATTTATCAACTTCTTTCATTTTGGTTCATTTCCACTTAATTAATGTTTTTTGCTTTAATTTTCTCTTACAAATAATTTAGCATTAGAATGTTTAAAACCGTTATTTTATTTCATATTCATATGTTGACATGAAAATTAAATTATAAACTAATGCTACTGCTAGCACTAAAATATGAGCTGTCTTGTTGATTATACGCTAATACATTTTTTAAGTAATTTCAAGACCAAATTAAAAGACCTGTCACACAAACTAGCTAGAATTTAAGTCCATAAAAAGATCACCAATAGAAGCAACCTCCTTGCGGAGGGACCATGATAGGGTCTCTCTCAAAGCCAAGCATTTCCACCAATTTTGCAGGATCTGCCACACTAAATAGACAACAAATCGCCCGCAGAAATCTACCTTCTTGACTTTCAGCTATAGCACCAACCCCAGACAAGACATGTGTAGTGTAACAAAGGATGCATATTCAAAATATGATAATTTTTAACTTCAATATACATTTTTCATTAATAGGAGGTTGAAAAATACAATAATTTATTTTTACAAAATTTGATAGTTAATAATTACTCCTAAAATTATATCTATAGATCTTCCTTTTTCTTATACTTATATATTTTAAATTCAATTTCCATAAAGTCATTAAAATTATTTATTATTCTAATGCATGATTATTGAATGAGTCCAATAGCTAAATAATTTTATAACTTCTATTAGCTTTCATAAGTTCATTTTTTAATTAAACATACAATTCGCACCTCAATTAAACTATGTTAATGAACTTGTTAGTGCGATTAATTATGACTTTGTATACCAACCTTATCCTTTTTTTTTTAATTTATTTTTATTTCCAACTTGTTAACCTTAATTATTTTTATTAGGGAAGTTAACTTTAAAATTATTAAAGTACATTTGCAGACCACTTGTAGTGCCAAATTAATTGTGGATTGCAATTAAACACATATTATATTATTTTTTATTTGTCAACTTGTAATTTATAATAAAAAGGACAAAGTGTCCACATTTTCCCCTCTGTGGTCTCAATCACTCGTAGTTTTTGTTCCTTCTTCTTTCTGTCGATTCTCTTCTGCCATGGAAGAGAATATTATTCTAGTGAATAGTTCCGTTAGTGGGCCAGCTGTGTCCTATGAGTTCTGTATGGTGGGGATGTTTCTCACATTTAACACCATTAATACTCAGAGTATAAAGTCCTCACTAGTATATCTGTGGCATCCCATTGGTGGTGTTGCGATTGTGGAACTGGAGGCAAAACAGCTCTTATTTCATTTTTTCAATGAGGTTGATTTTTGAACGTTTTTTTAGTGCTGGTCCTTGGTTGTTTAACCGATTTTTATTAGTTTGGAAGGAGATACAGGGCGATCAGAATCCTCTTCGTTAAAGGTTAGTTTGGAAGGAGTAACAATTTAAGATTTAACGCGTTCTTCAAACACTGAATGTGTACTATTTGTAAAAATGCAATGTGCTAGGAATATGATGCCAGTATTATTTCCTTGATGGATAATGAATCGATGCATGTGAAGGTATATTTGGATATAAGGCAGTCATTGAAGATGAAAATGAAATTTGTGGGGGATAATGGTAATGTCTTCACTGTTTCATTCCAATATGAGAAGTTAACAAAAAACAAATTTTCGACTTTCTTAAAGAAAGAATGTGGAAGAGGATCAATTCTTGGAATAGCTGATTTCTTTCTAGGGCGGGGATGGAGGTTCTAATTGAATCAGTGGCACAGGCGATTCCAACTTATTCAACGAGTATTTTCTCTATTCCTATCACAATTTTGAATGAACTCCAAACAATGATGACTGGGTATTGGTGGGGTGGAGGGATAAATTGGCTTGCTTTGAGTAGAATGTGTAGTAGCAAGACATTGGGAGGTATAAGTTTTAGGGACTTTAGAAGTTTTAATTTAGCTTTACTTGGGAAACAAGTGTGGCAGATGATGACAAATACTTGTCTCTGTTATAGGGCATTTAAAGCAAAGTATTTTCTGGATGGTGATATTTTATTTGCTCATGTTAGAAATAATGCTAGCTTTGTATGGAAGAGTGTGGCTTCGGCAAGGGAGTTAATTAGGAGGGGGGTTCGGTGGCGGGTTGGAAATGGGGAGAGGACGTCAGTTGCTTCGGATCCGTGGATCCCTAAAGAAGATTCCTTTTTTGCGGATGATGCTCTTGAATTTATTGATCCCCATTCGAAGGTGTGTGATCTTCTTGACGTTGATAGTAGGAGTTGGAATATTGATCTCCTTTTGGAGCTGTTTTCATGACGTGATATTCGGGCAATTGTTAGCATCTTATTAGTACATCTAAGAAGGAAGACTCTCTTTTATGGCATTTTGATAAAAGAAGCAATTACACTGTGAAGTCGGCATATCATGTGTGTATGAAGACGTTGGTTCGGTATCCTAATAGTTTGGGTGTTGATATTTGGAGTAAACTGTGGAAGTTGGGAGTCCCTCCTAAAGAAAAAGATTTTTGTTAGAGAGCTCGTAGAAATATACTGCCTACTAAAGACCATTTATTGCATAGAGGTGTGGGGATTAGGGGGAGTGGACGTACTGCAGCCTAACATTCATTTTATCTCTTTCTTGATGCAGGTAATAACGTCACAAAGCAAAGAAAAGGTGGCATTTTTGGTCACTTGTGCATGAAAATTATGGGCAGCAAGAAATTCCCTATTGTGGCAACAAAACACGTCTTCAGCAGGCCAAATGGTGGAAGCTGCCGAAGCTTTTCTTGTGGATTGGGTCTTGGCTCAACAAGCAGAAAATAGACCTGCACAAGGTGTCCAGCAGAGAAGCCTATTCTATTCAAATCCGTAGCAAAACGCAGATGTTGCTCCCCTTCAGGCACGAGTTTCATCTTCATCGGATAAATTTGAGTGGCTTTGTCAAGTTGATGGTAAGCTCAAGATTTGGTTGGATATGGTTTCGTGGTCGAGAATTCGGAGGGCATGTTTCAAAGGGCAGTCTCCAGATTTATGGAAGGTGGTGGTTCGGCAGCCATTATTGAAGCTTTAGCTCTCCGTAATTGCTTAATGTTTTGCCTTTAAATGGCTGCATTCTTATGGACTCTATCCAATTTGTCCAGGCTCTTAGTTCCTCTTCATCGGATTTTTCGGAACTCGGTTTAATTTTGCAAGATTGTAAGTGTTTGTTAGACACTAGAATTAGCTGCTCACACTTTGACTAAAACCTCTATTAGTCATGCTCGTTTTTTTTTTTAATTTGGGAAGATATCCATCTTGTTTGTCTGATTTATAGCATCTCTTTGCTTTTCAAAAAATAAAAATTAAGGTTTTATTTATTAATAAACATGTTTACCTTGTTAATTAATACTTGATTTAAATTAATTAATTATTTTATATACCAAAATACTTATATATATATAAAGTGCATCTTCCTTTTCTCTTTACTGGAAATGGGCGACGTGTGAGTGTAGAAAAGTGAGAGAAAATCTAAATGATAAATTGACAAATATTCGATTCTTAAGAAATTGGAGTATCCAATTGAATATAGACAAAAGGAATTTCTGGATTAATTCTTTGAATCAAATGACTGAAAAAGCTATACAAAGTTTCTGGAAAAAGTATTCATTAATTAAATATCACAAATTTACAATAGCAATGATTTGAGAATTTGGAAGAAAAAAAAATTGATGGTTTGATTAATTTTTAATAGTCGGTGTTATTGTTTATTATTTTGTCATATAATTTGAAATTTTTTTTAATAATTTTATTTGTCTATGTGAATTAATAAATGAGAGGTATTGATTTAACATGATTTATTGAATTTTTTTTTTTTTAAAATGAACTAAGTCAATAATAAAGGGTTATTGCTTTCTATTTGAAAAGAAAGATATTATGAGATTTTATTTTAATAAAAATGAGATTTTATTTTATTTTATTAGTTTAAATTATTGGATTTTTTTTTCAACTATAACTAACTTATTGATTGTGTTAATTAGTCTATTTTTATTTCAATAATCAACATGGAAAACTAGTACAAAGATGATATTCGGTTGGAAATATTTCTTAAAATAAATTTTTTTATTTAATTTGTTGTGTTATTTAAATTTCAATATTTTCAAACTCATTTCTTTCACTTATTTTTGTTAAATTCTTCTAGTTACTAAAAATAATATTTTTAATTTTTAGTCTCTGTAAATTTAATCTCAAATAAAGCATGTCAATCAGATCGCAGGTTAATTAACAATAAATTATAATTTAACAATTATATATATATATATATATATAATTGAGCAAAATTAAATTATACTACTAAAATACCAAGTATTTTTTATACGGAAGAAAATGCTAAGTAATTGTTCAAATACGTAGAAAATAAACTAAAATATGTCTTACGATAAAAATAAGAAAAAAAAGGAAAATATGTATTTTAATGATAAAGATGTTAGATTAGATGTGTGGATAGAGTCCAAAATCAGAAAAAGGAAAGCGGCATTTGGATTGAATAGGATTTGTAATTAAGAACCATTTATGTCAATATCAGTATTATAGCCTCGTCAAATGAGCATACTATTATTATTTCTTTAATTGATTTGTAAATTTTCAAATACCAAAAATAATATATTCAATATTATCTTTAGATTTTAAGGAAAAATAAAATCTAATAAACAAAAAATCCGTTACAAAAAAGACGCTCACAAATTATTGGAACTCAGCTTGGTTTTAACTCTTTTCAAAAATTAATTAAGCTTTTTCGATAACTAAAGAGCCGAATTTGAATTCAGCTTTCAAATTCATTAATAGATTAGATTTTTTTTTCTAAAATATGAATTACATTAATTTTTTTAATGTTTATTTAATTATTTTAACATAATTATTGATCGATGATTAAATAATAACTACATCTAACAATCTATTCATAAATTTTTTATTTATCTTATTTAGAATTTTAATGAAATTGAATTACTCGCAAATTACTTAAAATTTGATTCAATAAAAAAATCATTGGAAATCGTCTCAATAAAAAAAGAATCAAACAGTACTTGGCTCGATTCACTTACATCCCTACCTATCCCTACCTAGATCATAGATAAACAACATGCAACTAATTCGTAATCTTATCGACTATATTTTCATATTAAATATATGTATTATAATTAATTTTAAGATTTAAAAAAAAATATATATCCTACTCCATTCAATTTATTAAATGGAAAAGAGACTGGATTTTGCAAAACCAACTCTGAACCGTCTTGGTCAACCCTAGTACAGTTGCGCCATATTAATCCAAAAAGTCAGGAAGTGGACCAAAACTAGATTAACTAAAGAGGATTATACAATAAGTAGATAGATATAGTTATGCATTTTGTATGTGCTGTCTGTGTCACCATAAAATGAAACCTTTCATCCAATAGACTTATGGGCTTAATGGAGTGTGATGACATGGAATGCCTTTAGCCTACTACCGATAGTGGGTGTCCCAGATTTTGACTTAACACTATGTGCAACAATTAAGCAATACATGTCTATTCTACTAGCAAGAGGTTTGGAAAGTTCTCATGATATCAAATCACCTGAAAATCCGAGTACCCTCTTACAAGTCCATTAGTGGCAAAATTCGAGTAAGTCTGACTCTAATGCTATATCAAAAATGATCTAACTCACTTAAAAATTCGAGTTAATAAGTGAATATTGTCCAATTTTATAAAGGTTAAATCATCAGCACTCCTATCTGATGTGAAATCTAATACATATGATGTTATAAAATAAGATTTTAAATTCCATTAGAAAATTGAAGAAGAGTAATTTTTTCATGTAAGACAATTTCTAGATTTAGATTAATGAATATCAAAATTTTATGTTTTGGTAAAATTATAGGTTTATTTGCATCTAATAAATTTCGATTCAAATGGGTTTTAGTCTCTAAAAGTTTTCATAAATTATATTTTAAACATGAATAACTATTAAATGGCATGATGTTAATCAAACAGTGTCATTTTATTTACTTAAAAGTGTGATTTATATATTCTTTTTATTTTGACACTCCATATATTTGGACCATAATTTTAACTTTTTTAAAGCGAAAAATTAATTCAGATCGGTAAATTATTCACAAATTTCCCATAAAAATATTGTTCCTAACATTAAAGTTAAGTTCTTTAATCCTATAATTTACATCAATAGATCTCTAAAGGTTAACTTTATTTTTCACAATAAAAATAACGTTAAATCTTTAAAAAATTTTAAAAAGTTTTGTGGTTGTTACAGTCTTATGGGACAGAAAGAAATAAAAGGTTGGCTATAAAAAGATTGTAAGATACAGAAACCCATATTGTATCATATTAGTGGGTTGAGTAAAAATCTAGCACCAAATTAACAAAGAGGGAAGAAAATAAAAATAAAAAAATTATTATTTTCCAACTAGGAGGGCAAGAAAGAACCATCCCAAAACAATCACAGCACGTGTCAACACATTTATATGTTTGGGCTTAAAAACGATGGCATGACCCACAAGCCCAGTCAACAAGCATTGACCAATTAAAATATAATTCACGTGATAAGCGTTTTTGGTCGTTTTAGTATTTATTTTTCCCCTTTTCCCTTTACCTCCATTTTCTTTCTTCAACTAGCCAAACTTCGGTTTAGTTCAGTTGGGAGCCTTTAGCAGAAATGTATGTTCATTCGCTTGTCCTTTTTTTTTCCCACTTTTTACCGTTTTTACTAAATTAAATTTAATGGCTGTATTGGACAAAATTTTAATAGCTAAGTGTTATTTTTTGTGACCACCCCAAAATTATATTTTTAATTTTTTTAATAGTATTTTATAAAAAGTTATTTACACTTTTTAAATTTTGTTCTTTTGTTATAATTAAAATATTATTAGAAAAATATCAAAAAATTGATAGATATTTTGAAAGTTTTAATTAATCAATCGTTATCTAAAAGCATCTAATAATTTGATTTTGTCTTAATTAAACAATGTCCTTTTAAAATTTTATGTAGAAAATTTGGACCGCCGTCGAGTCGTTTAACTTTTCTCCTGAACTTTTATGCTATGGTATGATGTATATCATATTATTTATTAATTTTATTTAAGTTTTCCTTATAATAAGTGGAATTGAAATAATTAATATTTAATATTTAATAATAAACAAATTCTTTTCTCTCTGTCTTCCATTGAACTGAACAAAGTCTTTTTGATGTTTTGGAAAAAAAAAAAAAATTCAAAGGAGAAAGAGACAATGGGATTGAATTATTTATAAAAAGTAATTATATTGAAATACTATAGCTATAAAGAATGCATGAATGTGGTATTTTTTATAATGGTTCGATAAATCATAATATAATCATGAAAAGAATCTTTACTGTATATATTCCAACCTATTGTCAGAATTAGTTGAATGATTCTTGTTTCTTGGATTTCGTCCTAATTCATATAATCCTAAATTAGAAGAAAAAAAAAATAGATAGCTAAAAATGTTGGATAATATTTTCAAACTTTTGACAATTTAATTTTTTGAAGTAATTTGTAGATAAGCCCATAAGCTCTTTGGGTTTGGGTTTTCTCCCTTGTATTGGGCCTTAATCCATTTATCGATTTAGGTCCATTAACAGGTTGCATGGAACTCAACTTCTTATCCAAATTTCTCACTTGCCAGTGCCACTGCCACTTCATTTCCTCTCCTTCCTTTCCCGCTTCTGTACTTCCACCCAAACAGGCGTAAGTGTTATCTTCTACAGTGACGTATGTGGCTCTGAACGGCGTTCAAAAAGCCCTACTACAATCGTTAGGTTTCCGTCACAATCTTGTGGGGCCCAATGCGAAACAGAAGCAAAACGAAACCGTACAAATGTCTCCAACTAACACCAAGTCACCAACAACAAATCTCCATTTATAGACCTTTCCTCTTTCTTTGCAAAATATCAAACATTTCCCAAATTTAGATTTTCATCTAAATCTATCTTTAATGAAAATAAATATAAAATATATTTTTTTTGACGAGAATCTAATCTAATATAATCTAATCTGAGGTTTTTCTATAAAAGAAAAAATCAAATCTTGAGGCTTTTTTTAAGCAAAAAGTCTAAGCCTAATTTGTGCTTGTTTATGCCATTTTCTTAAAAGTATAGTTTACTTAAAACTCTGACTTCTTCTAGCTTCTTAACAAATCAAAATTTTGGACTAGGATGTCTTCAACTGTATTGCCTTAACTTAATTATTAGTTTGGTAAAAGTAATATTTTCAATGAAAAATTAAATTATGATTTAAAAAAAGGAAAAATAATATTTATGAACAACACAGAAATACTACTCATTTTCAATAAGTCTATAGCAAGTTAAGAAATTTATTTGACCCAATTATTTATTATAAATGTCTTTATTTATTTTTCTTACACGAGTTAAGAATTTTCCTAAAAAAAAGTTTAATAGTTACTTTCTTTTGTCATAAATAAGTGTTTAATTTTCTATTTGATAAATAAAAATTAACAATCGGTTATTTACATAAATTATCCATACACTTTATTTCTTATTCCACATTTATTAATTTTTTAAATGTTTTCCATTTCTGTTAACTATACATGATTTATACATATTTTTTTCCTTAAAAATAAATAAACAAATAAATTTCTTTTAAAAAAATAATAAACGTATAAATTTATGTTTAATTTGACAGAGTAATTTATTATTTTATGCACAGAAATAAACATAATGTATTTGTTTTAGAGGAAAAATAAGGAGTACTATAATTTTTCTTTCCACCCTTATATTTGCCTTCCTCTTCTCAACTGTGATTATGAAAAGAGATATCCAAACCAAACACGTCCTTAACCCAGCGACTATCTGATTGGAGAGTCCTACCAACCTTCAATGGTCCCAAGACCACCTAAAAGCTTCTCCTTGCCCACGTGGACATCCACAAAAGGCGAGTCCCATATTAGCATCCACACAAGGCGATTAAACAAATCAAAAGACACAAACATCAGACGCCGTCACCACCAGTTACCAGTCAGTACACGCACGCACTCGGGGAAAAGCCAAAGCCAAAGCTTCAGACCTTTGCTTTTGCTTCTCACATTCCAAAAGCCGCCTCTAGCAGCCGCCTCCTCCCCCTCCTCCACCCTTCACTACACTCTTTCTCAGTGCACGGAGAATGCAGAGTCTCGCTCTTCTATAAGCGTTCGTGATTAATAAGGCCGATCATCGGAGAAAGAGAGATCTTTTTATTTTAAAGATTTTATTTAGGGTTTTAGTGATCGATGGCATCGGAGGATGTGAAGCCTAGCGAATCGGCTGTTACTACGATCGTCAATCTTGCGGAAGAGGCTAAGCTTGCTAGAGAGGGGGTCAAGGCCCCTAGCTATGCTTTTCTTAGTATCTGCAAATCTCTCGTCGCCGGAGGTGTCGCTGGTGGAGTGTGAGTCCTTCCTCCTCCTCCACGTTTTTGCCGGATTTTTTTTTTTAGTAATTTGCATTTTCCATTAGAGAATGATCAGAACTGTTTAGAGTTCAATAATTTTTTTTTTATGTGCTTGATTGAATAGATTTGAGATTTTTCCTATTAAAGGTTTTTTAATGCATTATTTGTCTGCTTGATTTTTGAATCAAGGAAACGAATATCTTGCGGTATTTTCAACCAAGCTGGAACATTTGGCTGCCAAACTATACTAATATGACGATAAATAGAAAAACATGCTCATAATTCTATGTTGCATTTTCAATTAATTTATTGTTTGTGTACACTGATATTTCGGAGCTATATGAGCTTGATCATTGGTTCCAAAGAAATGTTGAAACTTGAAATTTGAGTCTGACGCTTACATTTATCACATGCAGTAAGTAGGCTGAGGCTGGTTATACAATATTCATGATGATTGAATCAGTATAGCTATATTAGAAACTTTTAATTCTCCTAAAAATTACTGTATTGTTCTTGAACACTCAAGTAAATCAGTCAGGGGTTGTTTTCTTGAGATACTTTGTTGTATTTATTATGTAAGTATAAGTATTCATGTCCATGCTTGTATGATTGAATTATACATGTCTTGATTACAATGATATGTAAGGACTATGGTCAAATCCTACTTGTTTCTCTCCAGTAAATATTTACTTTTTAAGTTTTACATGCAGTATACTGAAATGGAGTGATTGGTCGCACTCTTGAAAGGTTATATTTGTTTTCCATTTGTTTTGTTCACCGAATACTGCTTAAGGTTCTAAAAGATTTCGGAGGATTTCCCTTAAACGTTATTGTGGATAGTCATGGATTTTTCATCTCTATTGTATTTGATAGGATTACCATCCCCTGACTGAAACAGTCAAATCTATTTTCAGGTCGCGTACAGCTGTTGCTCCATTGGAGAGGCTGAAAATATTGCTGCAGGTAAGATTATTCAAGTTTTGTTGTTCCATTGAGTTCACTGTATATATATATATATGGTTTTTGCTGTTTGTGTATTCATATCCTGCATTCATACATCATAATTTGCATTAATCAAGTCCTCTACTGTGCAGGTTCAAAATCCCCACAGCATAAAATACAATGGTACAATTCAAGGATTGAGATACATATGGAGAACGGAGGGTTTTCGTGGACTGTTTAAAGGCAATGGCACTAACTGTGCTCGTATAGTCCCAAACTCAGCAGTGAAGTTCTTTAGCTATGAGGAAGCTTCTAAGTATGTCTCTTTGAAAATTCTAAATGCAATATTTGCTGTTTATTGCTGAATGTGTTGGGTTATGTAAAATACAGATGGAAGTGAAAGTTGCTGTTTATTGATGTCATATGTGTTTACGTAGAGTTCATGATGTTGTTAAAATGTTATTACCAGGTTATGGAAGCAAAATAAAAGTCAAGAATTGATTGATTGATTACATATTATAGTGGAGATACATTGCCTTCTGCATTCCTTTTTTCTTGTTTTATGTATAGGGGGAAGAGGCAATGTTTGTTCCTATACTATTTTTTTAGGTCAGGTTATTATTGGTTTATTACCATGTATGTTATGTAGAATTTAGTGCCTTTTTCTTTCAGTCATTGGGAATCCCAATCATTCATGTTTTAATGTTATAACATTTTTGTATTATATTCTTACGACAGGGGAATATTGTGGTTGTATCAACAGCAAACTGGCAATGGTATGTGATTAATTAGTTGCATTGTCTCTTTATTATTCATTTCTCAAAAGAAAGTCTTTGAAGCATTCTATGCTTTACTTTGCCTTGCTAGTTAATATTTTAATCCGACTGAGTGGTTGCTGCTTGCTTGTTGTCTCACTAGCACATATGGCACTTCTTGGACTCTTAAGTTGTCTTAATCCCCATTGCCTTTTCGTTATTACCTGCAGAAGATGCTGAGCTCACTCCTCTTCTACGCCTTGGAGCTGGAGCATGTGCTGGGATAATTGCCATGTCTGCAACTTATCCTATGGACATGGTACGAGGCAGGCTAACTGTACAGGTATTTTTCTTTTAGATGCCATTTTCCTGCAGAAAAAGTAGTTGGATTTTTCTTATTCTAATTATGTTGTGTGCGACCATATAATTTATTGCAATTATCAGGTTGTCATTTGCTTGATTTTGAATTATGAAGTGGACATATTTTTCTTTCATCTTGTTTTGCAGACTGAAAAATCACCTTACCAATACAGAGGAATGTTCCATGCTCTATCAACTGTGCTTCGCCAAGAAGGTCCACGGGCTCTGTACAAGGGGTGGCTTCCTTCTGTTATTGGAGTTGTTAGTCATGCATTCCTTAAATTACACTGCATGTGAATTTCAATCTATATGTAAAAGGAATAACTGGAAATAAAGACTATTATGACAATGATAATATCATAATTCATATGTGTGGAAGCCTTTGGTCATATTGATAATTATGGACACCTTGTATATGTGAGGTATTTTATCTTGCAAATTGAAACATCCCTCAGAATTGTGTTTTGAGGTAGGAAGGATATGGTAATGGTTAATGTCTTCCCCCCAACACTTCTGTCTTTCAGAGATGGTTTTCTATTACTCTTTTACTCATTTACTGGATGATAGATAAATAGTTAAGATTCTGCCAGTATTAATAAGTCAATTGTTAAGAACTTTAATTAAGACTGGAAACAAACAAAATGATTTACTAATTTACTTTTGAATAACCTACTTTTATTTTTATTTTTATTTTTATGGCAGGTTCCATATGTGGGTCTCAATTTTGCTGTGTATGAATCGCTGAAGGACTGGTTGGTTAAGGCTAAACCGTTTGGACTAGTTCAAGATGACTTGAGTGTACCTACGAGGCTTGCTTGTGGGGCTGCTGCTGGAACTGTTGGCCAAACTGTTGCTTATCCTCTTGATGTTATTCGCCGACGAATGCAGATGGTTGGATGGAAAGATGCTTCTTCCATTGTGACTGGTGACGGGAGGAGCAAGGCTCCCCTTCAGTATCATGGCATGATTGATGCATTCAGGAAAACTGTTAGGCGTGAAGGCTTTGGAGCATTATACAAGGGTCTGGTACCCAATTCTGTGAAGGTGAGTCATTATTTATTGCATTTCATTCATAGGTTCTATTAACTATTAGGATTGCCTGAAGGTTCTGCAAATGCTAATTTTGTGGAAATTCAATTGAAATTGTTATGTTATCAGGCTGCTTTTGACATTGATTCCTTATTGTGCTTGCACCATTTACATGCGGATCATGAGATCTTGAGTCGTTTTATTGCGTCTTAACGTAGTTTTTGGATTTTGTTGGTCTGAATAACATATTATTTGTAAATAAATTTTCATATTTGGATCAACGACATCAATGAGTTTTAGTCCCAAACTAGTTGTATGATATTATATTCTAGTCTAAGGAGAAATAACTCAAAATTTTCTGCTCTCTCTCTCTGTTTTTCAGGTAGTTCCATCAATAGCAATAGCATTTGTAACATATGAGAAGATGAAGGACTTCTTAGGAGTTGAGATCAGGATATCGGATTAAGAAGTGTGCTATTTTTGTAGGCAAAAGGATTAGGAGGAAGGTAAAAAACTAGGGTAAAATTTTTCTCCGATAAGTTCTCTTTTTGTAGTGAGTTTAAAAGATGCATTTTAAGCTCATGATGTCATAAATTGTTGGTTTTTCCTTGAGAAGTTGCTGTAGGCTGTAGCTTTTTTTTTTTTTTTTTTTTTTTTTTATGTTTTTGGTCATCAATAGCTTCTCTCATTAATGTATGTGTCAATAATAAGAGTATGTTGAGGGAACAACTCACAGAATGCGATTGGATATCTGCCTCGCCAATCTCCATTAAGTTAAAAAAGAGTTGAGATTGACTGTAACTTTTTTTCATGTATTTTGCTTTGCCATAATAACTAGTTATTGATTGCTCCTTTTTCTTTTCTGCAAATTTGTTTTTTTATTCTTTGCTTTTTTTAAAATATATATATTCTCTGGGTATGTTAACAAAAGTATGCTCATGTTTTTACCCATTTTTAGTTAATTTGTTTCAATTCTAAGTAAATATAGTAATCTGTATAGATAAACAGACAATTATAAGAAAATGATTTCATTAGATTCATTGATCTCCTAAATTGCAAGACTGTATCTGCCATCTTTGCAGGCTACAATATTTATATGCATTCGCTATAAGATTTTGATATCATACAGAGGTACAATACAAGAGAAAAAGACTTGACTTTTTTTATTTTTTTTTTGGTTTGTTTTGGGGGAGGAATACTCTATTTAATAATATATATTTTGTTAAAAGAAAAGAAAGGCCAGAAGTGAAAAAGCTGTATTTTTTTTTTAATCTGGTCTTCAAAGGTAGGATTTTTACATTTTTCTGCCATGCCTGATATTCAAACAAAAACAAATTTGTGAAAATTCCAAGTGACAAATTGAAGTTAAGATTAAGGTTTTATTATAAAACAGAGATGAACCTGCAGTCCTTTTTACTTGGTTGGAATCTCTGTGCTCGTCTTTCCAATGACTTCAAATCCTTTTTTACCTCTCGTCTTCTGCTGTTTATTTCTGAAACTCTGGCTTTAGCTTCTTCTGCTTCTTTAGGAATTTTTACTTCATTCTCGCTTGAATTTATGCAATCTTCTGATGATAAAGCCAAGGAAAGTACTGTAATTAGGAGATTCATCTCTGGGAGGAAATTAGTGTTAGAGTTTGACCGTTCTATGATGATGTCGTCATCATCGTGATCATCACAATCCTTTTCTTCTCTTTGAAGCTTAAATTCATCAGCTTTTTCCTTTTCAATATCAGTCATTTTTTATGCTGCATCAAGATTTTCAAAGCTAAATTAAAAGGTTGAATGTTTTCGAAAACAAATAAGGGAACTTGAAAGGATAAAAAAAATTTCTTATCGGTTAAAAGAGTCGGAAGATTCTTTGTCCGATCAAAAGGTTTTTTTTTTTTTTTTAAAAAAAAAATTTCGTGTCATCAATCAGAAACTGATATGAATAAATAAATAAAATGAAATTTCCGATGCATCAGAGCCAAAATCCATCATCTATTTGAATATTGGTGATTGATCAGAATAAAAAAAAGAAAATCCAAAAGCCGAAGAAATGAGAAGAAGCCTGACCTGGGCAAGATTGAGGTGAGATCATTCCAAACGAGCTTATGCAGCGAGAAGGAGAAGAAGATGAAAAAATATTAAGAAAGGAAAAAGAAAAATAAAGGTGGGGAGCTGAAGCTTTTAACCTCCTACATCCTGGCCGCACATCAGCTCAACCTATGAATTCCTTATAGGTTTGATTTCTTAGTATAGATTTTTAGAAATTTAAATACATCTTTTGAAATTTTATAAATAAGTACTCAAAATTAATTAATGATTTTCTAATTACTTTTATATTAAATTTTGTTGGTATGCTCTCCTCTATAATTAGAACCAATTTCTAGAAGTAAGAAACCAAGTTATTTATTTATTCAAATAAAATAAAAAGTGGAAATTTTTTCTTTCTTGGTGAACAATTTTTAAATTTTTTTTAAAAATAAGTTTGGGTCAGTCATTAATGTCTCTGTATACTCCCTATTGTAAAACAGTCGTAGAAACAGAAATCTTTGCAATCATACGAATTATCTAATTCACTAATCTCTTAGTAAAAATATACGAAATATCAACGAACTCTTATAAAAGAGTTACAATCAAGCCAAAAAAAAAAAAAAAAAAAATCATAATCATATCGTTTCAAAGTCTGAATTAAAACAAGACAATCAAATTCATAAATTATCTTTATGGCTCTAAAATCCTTCACCCAGCTAAGGGTTTCTTTGAAACACAAAGATTCACCAATACATGGTCCTCATAAACTGTTGCACTCTTCATCAAACTCGCCATGCACATCCAATGTGAATCACGTACAATAACCCAAAACCAAAGCGGAGCCATTTTGCTAGTTGCCACTTCAAAATTACACTTTAAACAGTGCAAAGTGGTGGTTTTCATAGTGTAGTTAAGGCTGGAAACGAGCTGAGCCAAGCCGAACACTAGTCTGCTCAAGTTTGGCTTGTTTATTAGTCAAACTTTATTTTTTGCTCGTGCTCGACTCGTTTGTTAACGAGCTAATCTAAAACTCCGCTCCTTAACAAACAAATCGAGCTCGAATGAGTTACGAGCAGCTCGTTAAGAATTCAATTCGAGAGCTTATCAAGAACTTTTCTTGTGAAATCAATAAATTATCTTAAATTGCATTTAAAATAGTATTAGTAAAATAATTTGTTATCAAAAAATTAAGCACAATTTCAAACTAATTGAATAATAATAAGCACAAAGTTTAAATTCGTTAACTCTTGCAGTTTAGAAGAAATCATCACGGTAGTTCAACTTCCACATCAGCATGCTCCTCATCAACAACCTATTAATTATAAGAAAAAATATATATAAAGTGGATAATATATATAATTATGAAAAACAATGAAATAGTTGATCAAACAAATTATTTTTTTTCTTTTGACTTCAATCCATAAAAAGTATTAAAGTTGCAAATGAGCAGGCTGAATATTAGTTCTCAAGTTTGGCTTGTTTATTAGTCTTTATTTTTTGCTCGTGCTTAACTCGTTTGTTAACAAGCTGATCTCGAACGAGTATTTAGCAAGTCAAACACCAAGCAAGTCACGAGCAACTTGACTCATTTGCAGCCTTAAGTGTAATCATACTACTCCTGTAGCAGGGAATTAGCAACATGTTTGCAGCCTTAAGTGTAATCATACTACTCCTGTAGCAGGGAATTAGCAACATGTTATTCATGCAATCGTTGTTGTGAACTATAAACGATATAAGTAGGAGCTAATTTCTATCTTTCCACAATTTCTTATTTCTAACCCACCATATTCTCCAAAGCATTAAACCTTCCTGCAAACAAGATTTACCATGTGAACTAGTCATTTTGGAGAGAGGTAAAAAAAAAAAAAAATTTATTTTTGGGAGCCGTTACTAAAGTGGTAAACATTTGACCCATGGCTTATTGGGGGTGCCTAGTGCTAATCCATCATCCATATATGTGTGCGTGTATTATAATTAAGTTTCATTCGAGAAATTTAAATTAGGAGAGTCAATGCGTTGAGAATTCAAATAATCGTTCTAAATGAACTGAGCCAAATTTACTGAAAGTTTTTAAAAACTTGATTAAAATAATTGAAGTCCATAAAATTACAAGATAACTTTAGAGAAAAAAGCCCGGCCCGCAATTGAACTTTACAAAGGCCCACCGTGTGTGATGTGACGGCTGTCCACGACAACTACTATGTGTCCGAATCTCCACCAATTATTTTACGCCCAGACCAGAAGAGTGTGAGCTTTACAACCCATTCGCACGCGTGAGCCGCCGAACTTGCCTTCGCGGCTCATTTCCCTCCATTCGTTTTTTTCCGCCATTCGTGTTCCCTTCTCCGCCTCGCAAACAAAAATTAAATTGAAAGAATTAATTACATGTAAAAGCAATCCGAATTAAGTAAAATAATATCACAAATCTGAAAACTTTTATGTTCTAACGGTGTTCATCTAAACATAAAACACCTGTCAGCTATGGAAACTGACATCCAAAATAATAAAAATTAATTATTAGAACACATATCTGAATTTATTTATATTAATTTAATGGCCAGATAATTTAATTACGTCGGGTTGGAAAAATATCTTGGCTTGGATGCTACCTTTTCTCGTAGCTAAAGCGACATTCGTTTATCAGATGTCTGTTTATTTATGGAAAATGCAAACTGAAAAGAAGATATTTATTTAATTTACCATTGGGGAGAAAATAATTTAATTGTACTGTCTTTTTTATTTTCCATTGATTTCGCATGGAAAATTTGACTTTTGATTCAGAATCAGAAAGCGAAAAAACAATTCCGTTTCCTCCGTCTACAGTCTTCTTCCACTGGTACATTCTTTTATTTGTTCAATTTATAAATAATAATCGTAAATTATTTTTTTCTATAAAAAATTTTATTTAATTTATTTATTTGAATTTGATACTGCAGGTTAGTTTATCTGTTTGCATGTATGTTTCCAATTCAATTCATTTCATGTTAAATTGAGGGCGGTGGAGTTGAATTTTGATTCGTTTTAGCAAATTAGTGTATCATCTGCTGTTGAATGAGGTGGAATTTTTCGGAGGATGGAGCGAAATGAGGAGGAAGAAGTGGTTGCAAATAGGAATGGGGGAGAGCTAAAAGGGAAAGGCAGTGAAATTGCTCTGAAATTAGAAGACCGTAACAATGTGTTGGAATCGCCATTGAGGTGTGATTCTTTGGGTACAGATAGAATACAAGATAAGGATTCGTGTCCCTGTGTAATTTCTTTGGTTGGATCTGAACCTCCTCAGACTAGTCATCATTGTTTTACGAATGATATTGGAAATGTGCTTGAATTGACTGTTGGAAATTATACAACTCCTGAAATGTCCATTGCTAACGATAATAAAAAAATTCCTTTTGGTAATGGTAGAAGCAAACGGCAGGATAATGTGTCTGAGTTACCTAAGCCTAGCAGTGGTTCCAGCTATATGGGTTTAGATGGTGTTCTTGAAACTAAAGAAGTCTCTGCATGTTTAAGGACTAGTGAGAATAAAAATACTCCTCTTACTACCTTGCCAAATTCCAGCCTTTCTGAGTTAACTGTAAATACTGCCTTGAAGGGTAAGGGAATTTCTGGCAAAACTGGAGATCCTCAAGCTGGATTTGGTAGTGCTGTATTGGGTCATAGTGATGGACATTTGGGTTATGCAAGGAAGATGGCTTCTGATGCGTTGATGAGATCAAGTGCTAGTAGAAAAAAACAGGCCTCTTTGAATAGGGCTGATGTGTCTGGTTCAGAATCTTTACATCGGGGGATCAACTTGAGAGAATGGATGAAACTTGGGCATCATAGAAGAAATAAAGTTGAAAGTCTAGTTATTTTTAGGCAAATTGTTGAGTTGGTGGGTTTAGCACATTCTCAAGGAGCTGCTTTGCAAGACCTGTGGCCATCAAGTTTTAATTTGCTGCCTTCTAATAAGATTGTGTACGCTGGTTTGTCTGCCAAGAGAGGATTGACGGCTTCTGTATTCCCTGTTTCTGTTACGAAAAGGCCAATGGAACAAGATGCAGCCGCAGATAGTAGTTTTGTTGCTAAACAGCAAAAAGTCAGTGAACGCATTAAGTCTTCCAGATATCACTCTGAGTTTGGCCCTAATTGTGACTTCAGGGTTGCAGCAAAGGATGAAGTTGACTGTTGTGCAAATGGTGCTGAAGCTGAATTCTCTGATCATGTTGAGTCTCAGACCCATTCTAATTACAAAACTTCACGTATCATAACTAGACAACATTCTCTTTCTTCGATTGTAAAATATGAAGAGAAGTGGTATATGAGTCCAGAGCAGCTGAATGAAGGAGTTAGCACCTTTTCATCGAACATGTATAGCCTTGGGGTTCTTCTTTTTGAGGTGAGTTTTTTATTGCAGTTTCTAAAAATTGATTACATGTTATTTCTACTTGGTTTAACTTGATGTTATCGCCAATACACTTATTAATCTGGCGCCTTTGCTTATTTCCAAATAGAATCTTGTTCAAAAATTTGGATGGAGAAAAATAACTTCTATACAAGTAATGGTTAACCTCACTAGGGATTCAGTGTGCAATCTATGTTCTCAACTAACTTGGGCTGTTTCCATCAGTTGCTCATCTGGTTTGAATCACACGAGATGCATTCTACTGTTATGTTGGATTTGCGCAAAAGGATTCTACCGTCACATTTTCTTCATGAAAATCCAAAGGAAGCTGGCTTTTGTCTTTGGTTCCTTCATCCTGACCCTTCATCTCGTCCGACAACAAGGTACCCCTCTGTCCGCATTTCATTTTTCTTCTGCCTTTTGCTGTACTTTTTTGACATTCTATTAATTCCTAAAGTTGTGCCAGCATACCATTCTCAATGGTCATATATTGGTTACTATGGTTGTAGGCAGACTTCTCCTCATTTCTTATACCTGTTTAAAACCTTCTGTTTCTTTACTGTACCAATTTTGCCAAGTGTTACATGCTGTTGGTCATTGACACCATGATAAGCTTGAGCCATTTATTCAGTTGCAGCTTAGACGCTCTTTTGCAATTGATTATTTGGATACTGTTTAAGTGGGTTCTCTACAGCTTAAAACTTTGAATTATGATGGGTATTTGATGATTACAATTGAATGCCCAGCCAGAGTGTCACAAACAGCTAAGCTTTGATTTTGCTTCCAGAGATATTCCTTTCATACTACCTTGATATAGAAAATTATTACTCATTAGGCCCCTTATTTTGAGGGACAATTACCTTGCATGTCTTTCAAGCGTTGTGGAATGTGTTATATCTTTTAATTCTTCTCTTTGCTGTGCAACAGGGAAATACTGCAGTCTGAATTAATATGTAAATCCCAAGCATTACGTTCTGAGAATAATGTTTCTACATGTCCTGACAAGAATGATGCTGAATCAGAGATGATGCTTCATTTTCTCAATCTATGTAAAGAACAAAAACAGATTCATGCCTCCAAGTTAACTAAACAGATTGAGTGGTTGGAAGAAGATATAAAGGAAGCTGAGAGGAGACATTTTTTAAGGATTTCCTCAGTTTTCTCTCAGGCAGAACAGACATTTTCTGACGTAAGAGAACAAGAATCACACATTGGTAGAAGTAAAATTGATACTTCCTGTTCAATTTCGACCTCCAACGTGTATCAGGGTACATCAATGCAACATATGAACCAGATTGATAAAGCCTATTTTTCAATGAGATCCCAAATCTGTCCCAATCCTTCTGCATCCCGCTGTGATAAAGTTTTTTGTCAGAAGCGAGACAACTGGTCTGCTGCTGTGCAGAATGAGGAATCCAATGTGGTTCAAAAATCTGTTGATCCCCTTGGAGCTTTTTTTGATGATATATGCAAGTATGCTCGATATAGTAGATTTGAGGTGTGTGGATCACTTAAAAATGAAAATCTTTTGAGCTCTACAAATGTTCTATGCTCTTTATGTTTTGACTGTGACGAGGAATACATTGCTGCTGCTGGGGTCTCAAAGAAGATCAAGGTCTTTGAATTTAGCAAGTTGTTAAATGATTCAACAGATATCCATTATCCAGTGGTTGAGATGACAAACAAATTTAAGCTTAGTTGTGTCTCCTGGAACAACTACATCAAGAACTATTTGGCTTCAGCAGATTATAATGGTGTGATTCAGGTCTGTAGAACACATGGAAAAACATTTATCCATTATAAGTGGTTTACCTGTGCATGGCATTCATTTTTATCCAGTTTCATTCATTATGTTTTTTGTAGCATAATTTGCTCATTGGACAATTACTTGAAAGGCTAATTAGAAAGTTTGAAAAGAAATTTTATATGTATAAATAGTAATTCAAAGTTGCACATTGAATTGTTGCTGGTCAAATAAATTGAATTTTTGCAGCATCAACCTTAAAAGTGACATGACATCTAACAGTTCAAAATCATTTCTGTTTTATGACTTATCTTCTTTCTATAAATGCATAAGAATTAACAAAAAAAAAATCAAAATTTTAGCTTTTCAAACAGGGTATTGATTTGGCATGTACGTTTACCCTAGTAATTCTGCATAGGAACTACATTTGCTCTTTTCTTGGATTTGTGCTGTAAATGTGATTTCCTGACTTAAATGAAATTGATTAGAAGATTATAGATTGCCAAAAAAAAAAATAAAAAATAAAAAATATTAGAAGATTAGTCACATTAAAGTGTTAATTGTACCAAAAAAAAAACCATACTTTGATTGACTTTTTCGTGTTATATATATTTAATTTATGAAATTTCACTTTGATGTAGATGCTATTGAGTTGAGTATTGCTGATACAGTCGTTCATGATCACTGCTCACAAGTTGCATACTGCTTTGCTGTTTAAGTTTTATTTACAGCTAATTACATGTATGGATGGTATACAGATGTGGGATGCAGGCACTGGTCAAGGGTTCTCTCAATTTACAGAGCACCAAAAGAGGGCCTGGTCTGTAGACTTTTCAGTTACTGATCCTCTGTTGTTTGCCAGTGGAAGTGATGACTGTTCTGTGAAATTGTGGAGCATTAATGAGGTGAGCTTTTCATAACATCATGAACCTGGAACCCAATTGCCAAATCAGACATCTTAAACTTTTTGGAGTTGCAAAAGAATTTTGAATATAATTATTTTGCAGAGAGATTCTATAGGTACCATTTTCAGTCCAGCCAACATATGCTGTGTTCAGTTCTCCACATCCTCTGGTCATTTGATATCTTTTGGATCTGCTGATTATAAGATCTACTGCTATGATCTTCGGCATACTAGACTCCCTTGGTGCACATTAGCTGGACATGAAAAAGCTGTTAGCTATGTGAAATTTCTTGATGCTGAAACCATTATTTCTGCATCCACTGACAATACCCTAAAGCTTTGGGATCTTGACAAGACTAGTCCAACTGGGTTGTCCTCCGGCGCTTGTCGCTTGACATTTGGTGGCCACACTAACGAGAAGGTTGGCTTCCACTAGCATAGAACTGTTCAATATTTTTGTCATCCTTTTTATTTGTTTGTTCTAACAGTTACGAATTTCTATACATTCAGAATTTCGTAGGTTTATCTACTCTAGATGGATATATAGCATGCGGTTCAGAAACTAATGAGGTAAATTTGCTTATATCTCTTGAGTGATATAAGTTTGAAATTTACTTTAGTTATTCAATTTCGTAAGCATAACTATTAAATCACAATCAAAGTAGACACAATCATTTCTTTGAAAACTAAGGTACAAATGTGTCCTGTTTCTGACTTTTCGGGCTGCATTGCTTCTCAGGTTTACTGCTATCATCGATCTCTGCCAATGCCAATCACTTCTTACAAATTTGGGCATGTTGATCCTATTTCTGGAAACAGTACTTGTGAGGATAATGGACAGTTTGTTTCAAGTGTCTGTTGGAGACAAAAGTCAAATATGGTAGTAGCTGCTAACTCAATCGGAAATATAAAGGTATTAAAGATGGTGTGAATTGTACCAACCATCCAGAATTGTCTTTAACTTGGTGAGCTCGGGGGATATGGGTATCAGCTTAGATAGCTTAAACGCCATGGAAATGCAAGCTAATCTTCGTGTTCTAAATTTCTAAGGAAATCTCATTTCATTATAGATAGCCTACTCTCATTTCTCCATGATGCTTCCAATTTCCAAGAGCTACTAAAGACATGGATATTGAGTTGGAAAGCATCTCATTTGATTCAGAGAGGGGGATTCCTCCTCAGGCTTCTGAGCTTGGAAGGCAGTGGGATCATATGGATTTTAATAGAATGCATAATCAAAAACCACAATGCAGTTATTCAGCTGATACATGGAGATAAATGTAACTGACTGCTTGGATTCTTTTTTTTGGTATACATAGTTTATGCAATCTAGATATAGATCCAGGGTGATCTTTTCAATGAAAAAGAAAATGTTATATAATATAAGAATTATATATTTAATATAAAATCTACCAATCTAACATAAACTGAATTTCAACGAAATAGTAGAAACCCAAAAGATCAAAAGAAAGCTATAGCTGCTGAATTACAACTTACATTCAAAACCCTGATTTAAGCTAATGAAACTGTAATCCAATCTAGTTCTAGAGAAAATTATGTTACTTGAAAAAAAATTTCATGAGATCTCAGAATCTGATGAATGGCCAGTAGGTGTTCTCACTCTTGGAGTAATAAACATTAGCTGGCTTTCTGAATTCATTCTCATATTTCGCCTACATGGTGTTACCAGTTGTGGAGGCCTTGAACTTGATTTTGCCGGCGTACCTGTACAACCAAACCAGTATTATATTAGGCTATTGATAGAGATAGTTTACCTATGAATTCCTCGATTGCGCAGGATTTACCTGGTTGTCTACTTATTCGTACGTCTGGAGTTCTCTTGGACAAGGAAGGTTTTCTGCTGATGTGGTCAGTTGGAGATGGTAATTGAGAAGGTGATGGGATAGGATCATCAATGGAAATAATATTTTCGTCACCGCTAATTGAAGCTCTATCACTTCCCGATTCTGAGGCTTCTTTCTGAGTTGCTCTTAGTTTTTCTTTTTCAAACATTCTGTAAACAAACATCTGAAATGGGATTTCTTTTACAGATGCTGATGAATCAGTTTCATCCCAATACGGAAATCTTCTGCCAACGTTTGATTCTACTTCACCGTAGTCAATTACAGGCATTGGTGGGTCTTTCTCTCTGTTATAATCAGGATTCATAGCAAGAAAACGTTTCGTGTACCGAAGAATCCTGCAAATTGATGAGAAACTTGGCCTTTGATTTGGGTCTGCTTGCCAACATTTCTTTGTCAAGTTAGTCACATATTTTGGTGAATTTAATGGAAATAACGGCCTTTCCCCTGCTCTAATATTTCTACTCATTTTGTCTCCTTGAAGATGACTATCCTCAAATGGAACTTTTCCTGTTAAAATCTCAAAACAAACCATTCCAAAGCTATAAACATCAGATTTTTCAGTGTACTGTGTATTTCTTGCACATCCTGTCTGTTCTTGCTCTTCCAGGATTTCTGGTGCATGCCAAATAAAAGAGAGGTGATTGCCATTCTGATTGGAAGAATTTTTTGAACAGGTTTTCTTCACGGAAGAGAGCCCGAATCCTGAAACTTTCACTTGTGGGTACCCTTCTGTACTTATGTTTCTTGGCTTTACAAGAATGTTATAAGGGTTTAAATTCCCATGAAAAATGTTCTTTGAATGAAGATATTCCATTCCTCTAGCAATTTGCAGCATTAGATCAACTGCAGCCGGGAGCATAAATGGATTTCTCTTTCTTGGCCCACAAATCTCTCTGCCATAGCTAAAAAGGTCTCTGCTCATTAGTTCCATAACAAGAAAACACTCTTTCTTTTCCTCATCAGTAAACCCACAAAGGAAATGCATTATATTTGGATGAGACAGAGATAACAGTAAAGAAATTTCAGGAACAAGAGATTCTATGTTACCGAAGAAATGTCTAAGTACAAGATTTTCACCTAACCATGAAATCTCTTTGTATTGACTCCCATTTCCGAGCCGTCGCTTTACCTGATAATCTTTAGACCTAACCAAAACTGAACTTGGCAACAATTTCCCATTTTGATTCTCAAATCCATCCAAATTTCTGATTAAAACATCTGCTAATTGCCGCTCGTGCCTTGTTAAGCAAGAAATCTTCTTCTTTTCTTGAATTTTATTCAGAAGAATCCACCTATCTTCTTTCCAAACTGTATCAAATCTGTCACAAAATTCTTGGATAATAAGATACTGTTTCCCAAATTTCCATTGAAATAGCTGTGGATCCTTCCATTGCTTCTGATACTTAGAAGAAAACACAACTCTTTTCTTCTGTATCTCATTCTGATCCATCCCAGAAAATTCTCCTGCAATTTCTATTGCTTCAATAACAATATACATGCAAGTGAGCAAATTATGCACATAAAACTGTACACAATCTGTATTTTTATAAAATATAATAGCTTTTGCCCACCAATCCTTCGGTTCTAAACATTGCTTAATGTAACCTTCTCCTCCTTTAAATATTCTATGAATCTCTCTTAATGGCTGTTCTAATATTCTCCATTTTGTATGTTTCTCTTCAAATCTTAAATTTTGCTTCATTTCTTCTACAATGGTTTCATATGCACAACTGAATATATCAATCAATAAACAGCACTGCCTCTGATTAATCTGAATATTTTCGCGAAAAACCATTAATGTCTTTATACTTCCCATTACCTCTCCAATTTGCCTCAGCTGTTCCATTCTGCAACTCTTTTTTTCTTTCACAATTTCTGCCTGCAAAATTCAACAATATATGAATCATAAATTACAATAGATTCCTCAAAATCCAAAGAAGAAGATGACTTACCAAGAATGAAAATTGGAATTATGGGTTTTTGGGAATGTGTTTGAATTATATAAATTAGAGGAAAATTGCTGATTTCTACCTGATAATTGTAGAAACCAACAATTTCCTCTACTGAAAATGAAAATAATGAAGTTTGATTGAGAGTATAAATTGTATTGTATAATTTCTGGAATTTTGGGAAATTTGCTGGAAACAATGATCTGTGGCCTGGGAAAATTGAGATTGATTATGGTAGATTTTAGGGGAAAGAAAATTATATGGCCCCAACATCTGTCATTATAGGGATTATTTTTTTATCCATCACTAAATTTTGATTCGGTTACTCTAAAAATGAAATGGAAAACCAAACTACACCAAATATTACTATCTATTTATATTTAATTAAGTGAAATTAGGGGTGTAAATTGTTTTTAATTATAACCATCCAATCTGAAAGTTCAATTTTGAGATGGAATTTTAAGTTTTCCAATTCAATTATGAAATCTACTACTAAAATTTAGTTTAAATATCAAAATGAGTGATGTTACATAGAATGAAAACCATTTTTACGGAATATCGAAATTTTTTGTTAAAATAATTTAATAATGATTATAACTTTTTTGTTTACTTTTTTGAAATCTGATAATTAATATTTAATAATTTATTAATTGGTTTTTGATAAAGATTGATGACTTACAAATACATCGAATTTTTATAGGAAAGGATAGTTTTTAGATTATTTTTTTCTATAAATTTTGATTTAAAAAAAAAAATATATACATTGTAATATTTATTTGTTATATTTTATATAATTCTTTAATTCGGTTAATATTAATACAGAATGGTAATATACGGATAAAAACAAATTCGATTTTAAAATTTGATATTCAGTAAATTAAATTTAATATTTATTTAGTAAAAAATAAATAAAAATATTGAATACTCACCTAAAAATTAGCTTTCGTAAGTTTTTAGATCAATCTGTTTGAAACCAATAGCAAAATTGAAAATGTGGTACTAAACAAATAATTTCATACACTGAAAGTTTTCATTTTAAATAAATTGTAAATTAGCAAATATTTTTGCAAAAAAAAAAAAAAAAAAAAAAAAGTTAACATTCATAATAATAAATACTATAAAAACTAAATTCTCTTTAAAAAAATTAATTTAAAAACAAGATACAATTAATTAATTAGCAATTGATTGCGCTGTGGTATGCTAATGATGTTAAGGGATGTAATCAGTTTCTGGAAGAAGTTACAAATAAATAATCAGCTTGCAGAAGAAGAATATGGTGCGTGCCTCCTCCTCCCTACTTGGCGGCAACTTTCTTGGAATTACTGAACTAATTTGCGAGATTTATATTTCCACAATTCTGATCAGAATATAACGTTTTACCTCAAATTCAAATCTATAAACTCGATTTTACAGCTTGTAGATTATTATTTAAGTTTTGAGCTCTCTCTCAGTAGCTTGAAATATCTACAAGTTTTAGTAATTTGAGTTTTAAGGGGGAGTTATGGAAGAGGAGAATCAAAATAGTAAAAGCAATAGAATGAGTTGCAGCAAAGGCTTACCCGACATCGTTTTGGGATGCGTCATGCCGTACATAGATGATCCACAGGATCGCGGCGCTGTTTCACTGGTTTGCCGTCAGTGGTATGAGCTTGAAGCTTGGACGCGAAAACATGTAACAATCGAATTATGCTATACCACCAGTCCTCAACTGGTACAGCGCCGTTTCAAGAACCTCGAATCCTTAAAGCTGAAAGGGAAGCCAAGATCTGCTAAATTTAATTTGATTCCAGAGAGTTGGGGAGGATATGCGACGCCTTGGGTTAATGAAATCGCTGCGTCATTCAATTGCTTGAAATCTGTTCATTTCAAACGAATGATCGTCAAGGACTCGGATTTGTATCTTATTGCTACATCTCGTGGCCGGATTTTGCAGGTCTTGAAGGTTGATTCCTGTTCAGGTTTCTCTACCGATGGCCTTTTACATGTTGGTCGCTTTTGCAGGTACTGAATCTTATAATTCTGATCCTGTTGGTCCAAGCTTCCTTCAGTAGCTTCATGTGATACACAGTTTGTATTTACTTCCCATCTCATCATCTCAACTTCTCAAATGATTTTTCATTCCTGGCTTTGTTTGATTTACAGTTTTTTTTTGTGTGCAGGACCTCTAGTTCTTCAAATCGGTTGCATTGCTTTCTATTTTTATTGGAAAACTTAATTGAATACTATATCAAAATAAGTTTGGCTCGGCTGAATGGATCCAATACTAATATCATTGTATCTGGTTTGTTTCTGGCGAAAAACTCACTAATGTCTTAAATCCATAACAATAACTATGAAAAGAAGTTATTGCTAGGGATTTGCAGATAATTTGCACTACAGTTGTGACTAATTTCTAATGAGTCTTACGAATGAAATTTTGAATTTTAATCTTGTATAGAAAATGTAAAATTGTGAATCATCCGCTACACATTAATTTTTGCATTTTTTGATTTATTTTTTGATTATGATTCTAATAGCTTTATTTATGTTTTTGGCTATTAATTTATTTCTGTTCTTGATGCAAAATATGTGGATAATTATTGGGAAATCACAATTCAAATAGCAACCCATTTATAATTTCATTAGAATCACATCCTTTAAAATTGACGATTTTGTTATCTCATTGTTTTTTGGCTACCATTCAAGTTTGATTTGGCATGTCAATACTAACAGATCGATTTTATGGCATTCCAACTTGTTACTATTACAATTGATTTAAACATTCTGTTATTTTTGTGTGTTTCCCAGGCAATTAAGAACATTAAATCTGAGAGAAAGTTCAATTCTTGAGAAAGATGGTGACTGGCTACATGAACTTGCCATGAACAATACAGTTCTTGAGAGACTCAATTTTTTCATGACAGACCTCAACCAAGTTAGATTAGAAGACCTTCACCTCATAGCCAAAAATTGTCGCTCATTAGTATCTGTCAAAATTAGTGATTGTGAAATGTTGGATCTTGTTGGTTTTTTCCATGCTGCAGTTGCCTTAGAAGAATTTGGCGGGGGATCCTTTGATAATGCACCAGAAAAGTATTCTGCTGTGATTTTTCCTCCAAAATTATGTCATTTGTGTCTAACCTATATGGGAAAAAATGAGATGCCAATAGTATTCCCCCTTGCATCTCGGCTTAACAGTTTGGATCTTTGTTATGCATTACTTGATACAGATGACCATTGTCTTCTAATTCAGAAATGCTGCAACTTAGAAGTTCTTCAGGTATGATTACTACATGCTTCATTTCTAGTTTTCATAATTTCTTTTGCACTTGTCTATTTTTTATGTATATTTTTGTGAATTAGAAAATAAGGAGCTTCTGTTCTGTTTATATATGGGATTTATATGGAAGTTCAATGCATAAATTGAGAATGTTTTGCTGATTGGAATTTTTCGTACTGACAGACAAGAAATGTCATCGGAGATAGAGGTTTAGAAGTTCTTGCTTCAAATTGTAAGAGACTGAAGAAACTTAGAGTTGAGCACGGCGCTGCAGATGAGCAAGGAACAGTGGAAGGTAAAGTAATTACAGAAAGAGGATTAATAGCTTTAGCTCAAGGATGTCTAGAACTGGAATCCATGGTTGTTTATGCTAGTCATATAACAAACAGAGCACTAGAACAAATTGGCACTTCACTGAGAAACCTGAATGATTTTCGCATAGGCGTACTGGACCGAGATGAGAGAAGACAAGATATGCCATTCGATAATGGTATACGAGCAGTATTAAGGCAATGCGATAAGCTTCAAACATTAGGTTTGTTTCTTCCACACGGAGGTTTAACTGATGTGGGTCTTGCATACATTGGGACGTACAGTCAGAATGTCAAATGGATGTTGTTGTGTTGTTATAGAGAGACAAATGAAGATGGTGGAGTGTCAGATAAGGGACTTTTGGCACTTGCTAAAGGATGTCCTAACCTTCTAAAGCTAGGATTGAGGGGTTTCTGCTTTACCGAAAGTGCATTGGCTAGAGCTGTGAACCAATTGACCTCTTTGAATTTTTTTTGGGTGCATGGTTATAAAGCAACATCAACTCCAGGTCATGATCTGTTAGCCATGGCTCGACCATTTTGGAACATTGAGTTAATGTTTAATCAGGTTGGTGAGGAGTTGGTGGTCACACAACCGATCACTATAGTTTCGTATTACTCTGTTGCTGGAACAAGAACAGATTTCCCAAATAATGTTGTCCCCTTGGCTCAGGTGGGATTGTTGCCTATTGCAAAGCAACATGCAACTACCTAAATAAAATATTTACTTTGGATTAATATAAAGGTAATGCTGATCGGTAACTGCAGCTGAGTGAGTTTTGATGGTATAGTAATAAAAGAAGCAAGAAATTTTCTTGTTTCTGTTTGGTACATGCAATAATAAGCCACGGATGCCTATGTTACATTTTGGCTATCTGGAATCGAGAGAGAAGTCTTTTGAGCGGATTTAAAGGGGAAAGGAATAAATTGTCTGCTCAACCCAAAATTGTTATGCTTATGCATATCAATTTTCTTTAATTTTTTTACTTAGTTGTAAATACTTAAGTACTGTGTATATGCCATTACACTATATATATAATTTAAAAATGTAAATATATATATATATATATATTATATATTATTTTGAAAGTGAAAACAATGAGCTTTATAGGAAAATTACCTGATTACTATAGAAACCAACAATTTCCTCTACTGAAAATGAAAATAGTATGTATAGTTTCATCAGCAAGTTTGATTGAGAGTTTAAAATGAAGGGTGTAACAAAGAACAAGTTTCATGGAATACTGAACTAGTTTCCAAAGATTTATTTCCACAATTCTGATCGGTATACAATAATTCTTATAGCTTCAAATATCTACAAGTTAGTAATTAGGATTTTATTTATTTTTTCTCCAAAAAAAAAAGGATTTAATTTAATTATTCTGAGCTATGGGGAGCTAAGGAAGAGTAGAATCAGAATAGAAAAAGAGATAAAATGAGTTGCAGCAAAGGCTTACCCGACATCGTTTTTTGGGATGTGCTATGCCGTACATCAATGATCCCGCGACGCTGTTGCCCTGCTTTGTCGCCACTGGTATGAACTTGTAGCTTTGATGCGAAATCATGTAACCATCGAATTATGCTATACTATCAGACCTTGAGCTGAAAAATTGGTTCACCTATCAACTATCCTTTAATATTACATTTTTATAACATTAAAAAAATTAATATTTTAGATTATTAGTATTAATTTTTTAAAAAATTATTATTGAAATTCTTGGCACATGAAAAATTGAAATTGCTACGATTCGAACGGCGTTCGACTTGAACCAGTTCCCTCTCCGACTATGACGCTGTAGTACCCACTACCACTGGTAGTCTATCGTTCGACCATCTCGCTCGCCTTTGAAGAATTGGAGGAGAAAGGAAATGCGGTGGTACATTGTTGCTTCTCTGCTTACCATTTTCACCAGTTCTCAGGTAAACTTTTTCAATCACATACCAAAACCCTAACCCTAAAGCCCTTGATTTCCCATTTCAGTTTTTTACTCTGTAGTCTAGCCAATAATTCATCTTCTAACATCTTCTTTTTAATTCATTTTTAGGGTATCCTAACAACTCTGTCTCAGAGTAATGGGAAATACAAATATGATTATGCAACTGTTCCCTTTCTTGCTGAAGTGTTTAAGGTACTTTAAATTTCCCATTGTCATTTCCTTATTTAGGTAGATGAGCTTTATGTTTCATGTTTGAATTATGTGGAGCAGCTGGTTTGTAATACTGTTAGTGAAGTGATTCCATTCTTAATTTGCAGCTTCTAGTTTCTAGTTTTCTTTTATGGAGGGATTGCAAGAAATCTCCTCTTCCAAAGATTACTGCTGATTGGAAGACCGTTAGATTGTTCCCTATTCCTTCCATCATTTACTTGATCCACAACAATGTTCAATTTGCGACCTTGATTTATTTAGATACATCTACCTACCAAATAATGGGAAATCTCAAGATTGTCACCACTGGAATGTTATTCAGGTTAATGAATTGCATTTTTTTTTTTTTTTTCTTTCTGGTCAAATGTACTTTTCCCTTCCACTTTTGTCTACTTGTAGTAGTTTGTTGATTTTCCTGTTTCTGGTTTTAGGCTCTTCCTCAGGAGGAAGCTTTCTAATCTGCAGTGGATGGCAATTATCCTCTTGGCTGTTGGAACAACCACAAGCCAGGTCCGTCTGAAAACAGTACCTATTATTATATTTTGGTCTTGCACTCGTTCATAATATGTTTGTGCTTTTTGCCCACGCATCCTTTACATGACTACATTTGTTCTGTTAGTTACATTTGTCAAAGTTCAAAGAAGTATGAACTCATTTTTCTCCTCCTGAAAAATGTTGATCTTGTGCGATATGAACAAATTGCTGGCAGAAATTGCTTTGCGGAGGAATTGTTGTACATCTATATTTTTTTCTGGCCAACTTGAAAAAAATGTTGAAGATGATTATTTTCTCGCATTTTATATTCCATTGACTGCTAGTTTCTTCCCGTATAATAGAAAATGAAGGTAGCACCTATGTAAGAATGTGACCATACTGTTGCACTGACTTTCCTTATGGCTGTTGGTAAAGGTAAAAGGTTGTGGAGAGGCTTCTTGTGACTCCCTTTTCTCTGCTCCAAGTCAAGGGTACATGCTAGGAATTCTATCAGCTTGTCTTTCTGCATTAGCTGGCATTTATACTGAATACTTGATGAAGCAGAACAATGATAGTTTATACTGGCAGAATATACAATTATATACGTGGGTATCTTTTATTTCCTTAGTACTGATTATCCCTCAACTTTTTGGAAGTATTGATTCTTCATTAACTACTTATTGAGAGTGAATTTGTGAGAAATGATCTCTTTTGGAAAAAAAGAAAAAACAAATAAAGAATATTTAACATGATATATTATCTTTTCATATTTTCCCTTTTCCCTCGTAGTTGATTTTTTCAAGCCCTCCAAGTGTACTGTTGCATGCTGAACTTCTGTTGGATGAATTGATGAAAAATGATTAGGCTGACTAAAGTTTATTCAGTTTGAATCTGTGAGGTGATAAGTTCAATAATGGATATACTTTATCCAGGTTTGGTGCAATTTTTAACATGGCTCGGCTTCTCCTGGATGATTTTAGAAGCGGGTTTGAGAAGGGTCCATGGTGGCAGCGCCTTTTAAATGGATACACCATTACAACATGGATGGTGGTGTTAAATCTTGGGTGTTCTGGACTTCTGGTTTCATGGTTAATGAAATATGCTGACAACATTGTGAAGGTATGTGTAATATACTACCCAGCCTTAGCCTCAAATTAGTCGTCTTGGAAACATGAATTTTTTGTTTCAAATATCCGCTCTAATGAAGTTAATCCACAAGAAACAAAGTATAGAATGGAAGTAAATTTTGTTAAAGAAGAGGAAATTTTGGATGTGATTTTCTTATTGATATATTAATAAATAAGACAAAGCTTATGTTATATAATTTCAATATTATTTTTGTGTAGTATAAATTCAGAAATTTTCTCCAATGTCTTCTGACTAGGAATCGTTTCCTTAGGTAGAAGCCAGTTTATTTTGATAACCTAATCATTATTTGGATGAAACTTGTCATAAATCTCTGTATTTTGTGATTTTTAAAATTCTTCTCACAACTATTGTTTCTTATAATTAATTTGTAGGTGTATTCAACTTCAATCGCAATGCTGTTGACCATGGTTCTTTCTGCGTTCCTCTTTAACTTCAGCCCAACTTTGCAGGTAACTTTCTTTGCTTCAATAGTCAATACGATTCTTCTCTTACCACTCCACAGCCCCCAAGTCTTTCTCCCTTGTCAGTAGTTCTATTCTCTTGCGTTACTCTGCTGGGCATCCAATTTATCTTGCGCATGGACCCATTTATCGGAACATAAGGTGCTTGGCTTACAATCTTTGTAAGCAGATATTAAATGAAACAGAATAAAACCAATATTCTACTTCCCTTAACTTATGATGAAAATTTGCCTTTTCATTGAACAAAGAAGAGGGGAAAAAAGCATATAGAGTAGAATATTATAGGTTAAGAGTTCTGACTGATTCCAGTTATGATGTCTGCTTTTATTTTCTGCGCAGTTCAAATGTAGTGTTTCTTAGCTTTTAGTTCGAATAGTATTCTTCTTCTTTAATGTGCTCATTGAACTAACTATTTGATTGGAACACAGAAGCTTTTGAAATATTGGTTAATTATAATGATCATATTTAGCAATTATGAGATTCGATCTCACGCATCCTTAACCTTTTCCTTTTCTTGGGCTGCTGCAGCTCTTCTTGGGAATTATTGTTTGCATGATGTCAGTACACATGTATTTTGCACCCCCAGGTATGCTTTTGGATCTGCCTTCTGTAGGAGAAGCAGATCCAGAGACTCTTGAATGTGTTGATGTTAAAAGAACACCGAATTCATGATGCTCTCAATGGGTTGAAAGATCGACATTATTTGGTTAGTTTCAGTGAATTAACATTGTAAAAGCTAGCACATATTCATGGTGAGGTGCTTAACAAAAACCATTATTCCCTCTAATTGCTGATAGATTTAATATACAAATACTGGTTTATCATTGGTAATTAGCATTCCTGTGTTGATGCATAATACCCTTCTGGCCATGGAAAGGGGAGAGAGAAGAATCTCTGGAAATAACAATATTTCGAAATTTGATCCCCGGTGGGGTCTTTGGCCATCTATTGCATGACGCTGCAACCATCCACCGACAGGTATAGTAGAAGTTGCAGCCACTATATGTGGTTTACATTGTTTTCTATTTCTAGTTGCAGAAAATCAAAACCAATTGGTTTTTAGGCTTAGTTGTGTTAATTAATTCAATGACCATCATATGGTGAACCGTTTGTGCACAATAATGCTTTTCAATTATTGAGGCAATTAATGAAGATTTTGACTAATGTCTTACTATATGTTTTTATTAATATGGAAAAAAAAAATCTCTGTTATTTGATTTGTTTACTCTTGTTTTTTAATTTCTTCGTTTAGCAAGTCTCTTTTTTTTGTTTCCTTTATTTAATCATCAAGCTCTAAAAGAAGTAACGCTAATTGGTATTAGCGTTAATATCAATTATTCAAAATTTCTTAATTAGCTTTGTTGCGAAGTGTTGTAAAACCAATGGAGCACTTAACGCACAAAGCAGCATTTTCAAAAAGCTTAATCTTGTTTTCTCCGTAATTAATTAAAAATTAAATTAATACTACTAATTACATTACCTCGACAATGCAAGACACCACACAATTCGTCAATTCCTTTTCTCTCTCTTTGTATTCGCAAGTCCCACCTACCTACCATTACCAATGCAACGCAGTACACATTCACCTTCATTAACACCCTTCTTGGCTTCTCTTCTTCCTCCTATAAATACCCCCAAACCCAAGCCACAGCTAATTGAAAATGGAGTCCATGGCTAGAGCACCCACAAACATAAGGAGCCAACCAAATGGAGAGCAACTAAAGGATCGGTTTCAGATGCCTTTGCACTATCCTAGATACACTGAAGCTGAATATCGAAAAATGCTCGAGTGGAAGCTGGATTGCTTGCTTAAAGAATATGGGTTACCCATTTCTGGTGATGTTGAACACAAAAGGAAGTTTGCCATGGGAGCTTTTCTTTGGCCTCGCTAGTTTTAATATTCTGTTTGATCTAATCTTACTTATCTAATCACTGATTATGGTTAGTGTTTTTATATCGTTGTGTGTCACGCAAATGTCTTTCTTTTTTAGTGTTTGTGATTGTGAGTAAGGTGTTTGATCGTTGGATTAGTGCTAAGAAATGTGTATCCTGCCCTGTGTTAAATGCATGATCACCCAGAAATTAAAAATGTTGTCTGGCCTTTTGTAATGTGATCAATTAATTAATGGAACTTCTCTTTTTTGGAAATTCTTGGAGGTTTTTTGATTTGAAGAATAATGGCGGCCATAATCTTGGAAATTTATAAGCTTTGATCGACCTGTTTATGATATGGAAAGGTGGAATTTTGTTTTTCTATTTTTCCTTCACATTGGTGTACTAAGTCTGAAATATGAGGTAAGACATGCAAATGATATTCTGGTAAGAACAAATTGAGATAGAATTCTCTCTTTCATAAAACAACAGAATCATTCAAAATCAACATCATCTAACAGAAGACATGGAACATACAAAATAACCCATTGTGTGCAACTGCTATTTCAGTATTTTCAAAAAATGGAGTTTCTGAAATCCAGCTCTCTTATAGTCAAATTCTTTTTTTGCTCGTTTCTCTGTTTTTGGTTCATTTGAAATCTGATTCTTCGTCCTCACTGTTAGTTTGCAACGGAATGAGTGATAAAAAAGAGATGACAATGTTTAAAATTCTTCCTTTTGCTAATTATGGCGCCGGATAACCGTAGAATGTGAGTTTATCAATGATTGTATAAACCTTTTTATTGGAGAATAAGTGTTTAATCGTGAATGTGTAAACCTTTTGTAACCCTTTAGCCGGCATTCCACTTTTTTTTTGGAAAGGAATGGCATGCCATATGTTAACGATAATAATGCTAGAGGGAATAGAAGGTGCAAATTAGAAGATGTGCTGCCTCATATAAACATAGCATTCCCAATCCATCAAGCTTTATGGACTCCTTGAACATTGCTTCGTGTCGGCGTTCACGTTCATGATGGGAAGAACGATCTCTGTCTCGCTCCCAATCTCGGCGTTCAAAATCCAAAATATTCCTTTTCTCCTTGATTAAAGAAACCCAATCTCTAAATATTAAAGTGACATGAATGATGAAAGAGGAAGAGAAGATTAAAATAATAGTTACGATTTCAAAATTCAAAATTATTTCAGACAAAGCAAGATGAAAATAAATCCTAAATTTTGATTGAAAAATATGAAGAAATATCTAACAATAAAGAACTTAAAAGCTCAATTAAGAAGGGTTAGGATTTTTTGGTGTGGTATTATCAACAGAGCTGAAGAGTTAGGGAGGAGAGTCATCTACTAAATATAAAGGTTAAAAAACTTTTAAAGACCCTTAGTTCAAAAATTTTAAATGGACCAACTTTAGTTACTTTTGAATTCCTTCAAATTTACGAGGGCCCAATTCAATATACGCCCCCGGCCATTGAAAGTAAAAGATACACAGTGCGCACGATAGCAGTAATCACATATGACAATACTAGCCGGCACAATACAAGACAAGAGAAACATCCCTATCCAGTGCTCGCTTACCACTGTATAAAGGCCATGACTGTGGCTTCAAGTTAAAACTTCCTAATTTCACTTCCCACATTTTTTTTTTCTTTCCCTCTTCTCGCTACTTTTAAATATACTGCGCGCCAGATACTCAAACATTTCCCTCTGATCCAAACCCTAGATTTTCTGAGAAAAGTAATCGAGAAGTAAAAAAAAGAGAGAAAATGCCTCGAGAAATCATTACACTGCAGGTGGGACAATGCGGGAATCAGATCGGAATGGAATTCTGGAAACAGCTCTGTCTCGAGCACGGTATCAGCAAAGATGGAATTCTTGAGGATTTCGCGACTCAGGTCCATCTTTTGCATTCCCACATTTCTAGCTTTTTACTAGTCTCCATTGGTTAGCGAGTTCAGTTTTCTTGAAGTTGCTAATTTGCTGCGTAATTAGTTTAGTATCTTCACTTGCTATTCCTAAGAATTCTATGCGATCTGTTTACTTATATATTACTTAATGTTTTCTGGGAGACGTTTAACAAGTACATATACAATTGTATATATAGGTTAACGATTTGGTCATTTCTTAGTTTGCCAATAGTTGTATTGCCATTCATTCAATTCCTGTGTAAACTGGATTTGTTTAGACGTCCAACGAGTATTATTTTCTGGGAAACCAAATGGTCGAGAAAATTCAGTTAGCCTTCTCAATACAGCGTGAAATCGGGGAATTGAGTAGGATTTGTACTTGGTCTGAACTCTGGAGTTGTTCATGACTGATTTAATGCTTTTTATATGACATTGGGCAATTGCTAGATTGATATAAGAATTGTTCAGTGAACTTGTGTGTCAATATTTCTTTTAAGTGGTACTATAAGTAGTTCAAATTCAAACTTTGCGATTTGGTTCAGCTGTTTTAACAGCAAATATTTCATCAAGTGTTACATAATAAATGATGGATTCAGTATGAAGATCATCTTAATTATTTTCTTTAAATCTATGTTGTTGCAGGGAGGTGACAGGAAAGATGTGTTCTTCTATCAAGCTGATGATCAACATTACATACCAAGAGCTTTATTGATAGATTTGGAGCCCAGGGTAATCAATGGTATTCAAAACAGTGAATACCGAAATCTATACAATCATGAGAACGTCTTTCTTTCAGATCATGGTGGTGGTGCTGGAAATAACTGGGCTAGTGGGTATCATCAGGTCTGTTTCTTGGGTTGAATATTCTATGACAATCTTAATTTTACTTATGTCCACTGTGAGATGAAGATGTTAGTTCCATACACATAAATGCTCAATAGCTATTAACATTGACTAAACTTGTTTTTGCATTGTATGGGTTTGTTCATTCATTGGTGAGCAGGGAAAGGGAGTCGAAGAGGATATAATGGACATGATTGATAGAGAAGCTGATGGAAGTGATAGTCTCGAGGGTTTTGTTCTGTGCCATTCTATTGCTGGAGGAACAGGCTCAGGTTCACGGCATATTTTCTTTTCTTTTATTAGGGTTTTGGAATTCATTCATTTTCTTGAGTGGTCCCACAAATTTACATGCAATTATTAATACATGATTGAATACCATATTCATATGGAGTGTAAAAGAATAACATGCTCATTTCTTGTTTTTATATACTGGTCAGATATGCTATGGGATATATATGACGAATGACCTCTCAACCATTTAAGCAATTGAATTTCGCTATCTTGCTAGTGTGTTGTTAACCAACCTAAATTTTGATGATGAAGGTATGGGTTCTTATCTGTTGGAAGCTCTAAATGATCGCTATAGCAAAAAGCTGGTTCAGACATACAGTGTGTTCCCTAACCAAATGGAGACTAGTGATGTGGTGGTCCAGCCCTACAACTCACTTTTAACACTGAAGAGGCTGACATTAAATGCTGATTGTGTTGTTGTTCTTGACAACACTGCACTGAATAGAATTGCTGTTGAACGCCTACATCTGTCAAATCCTACATTTGCTCAGACTAACTCTTTGGTCTCTACTGTTATGTCTGCAAGCACAACAACATTGCGGTATCCTGGATACATGAACAATGACCTGGTTGGTCTTCTCGCCTCTTTAATTCCAACACCAAGATGTCATTTTCTTATGACAGGGTATACACCACTCACAGTTGAGCGCCAGGTAAAATTTTATCTGACATTCTTTTCTCAAATATTCATGTTCTGGTTCATTTATGCTTTAATGTTTCATTATGTAATTAAGGCAAAGTCTTGATACAGTAGTCTCTTGAAGCTTGTGGATTTTGGGACTGAAGCTGAGTTCTATGTGATAATTCATTAGATAATTAGCATGATACCGGTTGTGTTCTTTCAGTACCTGCTTTGGGTATATTACACTAATGAAGCTGTATTCTAACAAATATATCTTGGCAGGCCAATGTGATTCGTAAAACTACTGTGCTGGATGTGATGAGAAGACTTCTGCAGGTGAGAAATTGAACATGTAAATGCTTACTTAAGAGGGGACTGTTCTGAATTTTTTTGGTTCTGATATTTTCTGCAGACAAAGAATATAATGGTGTCCTCTTATGCACGAACGAAAGAAGCAAGTCAAGCAAAATACATTTCCATATTGAATATCATTCAAGGAGAAGTGGACCCTACTCAGGTGAGGCAAAACATATAAACTAAAACTGATTTTTCATCATCCTCTTTGTTTTCAAGCAATTAGGAATGTATCTTCTTTGAAAGTTGTTTGTTTGGAAATTCATGCATGCAAGTAATATATCTATGAGCAAAAGATTTCAACATGGTTTCTGTGCCTTCTTTTTTATCAGGTCCATGAAAGTTTGCAGAGAATTCGTGAAAGGAAGCTTGTGAACTTCATGGAGTGGGGCCCTGCTAGCATACAGGTTCTGTTTAACAGTTAAAGAAATAGTGAAAATATCCAAACTTCTGTCTTCACAATGTCAGATTAGATTAATGTTTCTTATTTTGCTGCTTTTTTTTTTTGGTAGGTTGCTCTGTCGAGAAAGTCTCCATATGTCCAAACTGCTCACAGAGTATGACCATATTCCTTGTCCTCTCTTTATTTGCTCTTATGCTTTCATTTTGATATATTAACAATATCATATAAATTTCTGTTTGTTTTGATGATAATTCAAATGTTCAGGAAAATATAAACTTGTACATATTGCTGCATTTGTAGGTTAGTGGTCTTATGCTAGCAAGCCATACCAGCATCCGACACCTTTTCAGCAAATGTTTGAGTCAATACGAGAAGCTAAGAAAGAAACAAGCTTTTCTTGATAATTATCGGAAATTCCCAATGTTCGCTGTAAGTTATGTACTTTATGGTTTCTTGCCTGGTATCTATTTGTGTATTATGGTATACCTTTTAAGAGTACTCACTGTAGTGCCTTCATTATCTGATGCAATGTAACATGTCGTCAGGACAATGATCTTTCTGAATTTGATGAATCAAGGGACATAATTGAGAGTTTGGTTGATGAATATAAAGCCTGTGAATCTCCAGATTATATTAAGTGGGGAATGGAGGTACATACCCTTCTTGTCCTCTCCTCTTATTTCATGTCTTGCTAAATTTCTAAGAACTTGATGCTCTAATGCAGGACCCTGACCATGTTCTAACTGGAGAAGGCAATGCTACTGGAACTGTGGATCCAAATTTAGCAGTTTGAACTTTGAACATAGTAAGTAGTAGAAGACTAGGATTTTCTGGGTATGATTAGGCTATTATTTTCTATTTGTTTTCTCATGAATAAAAAACTAAAATTATAAAAATATTATCATGGAATTTGGTCCCTTGGACTTGGGATTGGGGGCTGCTACTGTTGATATGGAAGCCCTTATTCCAATGCATAAAATGATCATCTTATCACTTTGTCTGATTGATTTCCCTAAGGATGTCAATTTGTTTCTTTCTAACTCCCTTCCATAGAAAGGTAACCAGCTTGAAGTTTCCCATTTGCAGGAGAGTAATGTTGCTAAATGCACATTGGAAAATGAATGTAAATAAATGTAGACAGATGACTTCAGAGTTCTTCCTGTTTTGCAGGAAGGTTGTCGATGTGTGGCGTGCTAATTGTTTGGCTATTTGATTTTGTTAAGCTTCTTCCATGGCAAAATGGAGATTCAGAATCCAACTATATCAAATTTCATGGAGTTTAATGTTTGATTGGCATCTGATATCTAGAGAATACAAGCGATTCATGTTACTTGTAATTTGTAATTCTGGGAGGTAACGAATAAAATTGTTCTTTTTTAAGTTATCTTCACTCCATTTCATCCTGTTTCGGGCAACATAGCATGTGCAGCATGTTACGCGGTCCCATAACAGTGTTTTCTGTCAACTGGAGCGATCATTATGTTTATATATACTCTTGATTAAAAGTGACGCGATGGTTACCCCGAACTGTTCGGAGCGGTTCTGAGGAAATCCACAGAAGAGAAGTAGGGGAATACATTCCATGATTCGAGATGATTTCAGTGCTTCTCTTCTGTCACATCCATTGCTTGAGATGTTGGATAATCTACTTGTTATTGCTTTACAAATTTTGAATTTCATTTTTCAATTCCATCCTGCTATCCACTGAATAAAAAAAGACGAAAGCTGGGGAAAATGGCTAAACAAGAACTTGAAGAAAGAGTAAAGGACCCTTGGAGTTTTGGGTACAGAACCAGTTTGTACCGGCCGAGATACTGGACCGAGGGAATGGGAATGTTCTTGTAAGTTGTAAAACAGCTGGCCAATTTTGGACAGACCTCTTTCTGTCCTAAGAACAAAGCAATAATTAGTTAACTACTATCCCATTTATTCTAATTTAATATTATTATTACCATGATTACATTGGTACAGGCAGGCTGGCTGGCCAATGCCAACCGCTTACCAAACCTGTTTTCCATTCTTTCTGAGAAAATTATAAAGACCAGTATCAACATTAATATCCACAATTTTTATGTTAATTTTAGAACGTTGGGTCGTTTACAGGTTGGCTTTCTGTATTTTTTATGTACAACAAACTCATTATTTACGAGTTAATAAATTGAAATTTTTTTTTTCTATTTCTATTTGAGAAGCTGAAATCATCAAATTTTTGAAATTGAAGATTGATAACTGAAAGAGTTAACAATTGAGGAACTTTCGCAAATCACGTGGGTAATAATGGCCTTATGTTCATGTTTGAAATTTGACATCTTTGAATGTAGAATTCAATCTTACAATAATTGTCAAACCATGGCCGCTGTCTCAGCAACAATTTCAATTCAAACTCACTTAGGATATTAGCCGTTACAACACCGATATTTTATTTTATCTTTTAGGTAAAAAAAAAAACAGAGGGACTAATGAGTCAGCCACAACTATGCTTATGCCAGCCTGTAACTTAAAGAATTAGAAAGCTCTGCCACATGCCATTACAACAAAACAAATTGACCAAAATATATTTTAGTTTTTAAAGCAGTTTTTTAGCTTTTTGAGCGTAAAAAATATGAAAAAATGAAATTTTAAAATTATTTCGCATATTATTTAAATTGTCAGAAAATTAATTCTATTAATCTTACGGTCGAAATAAATTTGTATCTTCAATTAAATTTTTTAATAAAATAAAGATTAAAATTCCAAGTGGTTCCCACGCAAACTAAACTAGGATTGTAATACCCTAAATAAACGGACGTTTCCAATCCAAATTCTTTTTGGTAATTGTGGACCCAAATCTTCTATTTAAATTCTCCCTCTCCATATCTCCTCTCCCTCCTCTAGATCTCTCCCTCTCCATCCCACACATCGGATACGTTCTTCTTTCAACTTACGGTGTGAAGAACATGGCGTCAAGGTCTTTCGCCGGCGTTTTGGTCGCTATCACACTTATTTTCGTTATTTTCTCCCCGTATGTTCGGGCCCAAGCTCCTGCTCCGGCACCAGCTAGCGATGGTAAGTTAACTCGTTCTTTCATCTATCTTTCTGTATCGCAGATCTGTTTTCTCTTCCATTCTCTTTTCGCTTCCTTTGCTCTGCATTTTGGTTTCGTAGATCGGAAATCTTGGAATTCTGAAAACTGTCACCGATCTTTTCAGCTCCTCCTTTTCTAATCCTGCAATGTAATGTGTTACAGGAACTTCCATAGATCAAGGAATTGCATACGTGTTGATGCTGGTGGCATTGGTTCTGACATACCTCATTCATCCACTGGACGCTTCCTCCTACGGTTTCTTTTGAATTTGCTCGTTGTTTAGGACCTTAGAGAGGATTGATTATATTAATTTATTTTTGTGGTAGTGTAATTAATTAAAACGAGGGTGGAAGGGGAATCTGGTACCTGCTGTGGATAATCGGCATTCGTTTTGTAGGATTGAATTGGATTATCATGCTATTAAATTGTAATTCTATTTCGATTCCTCTTATAATTCCATCTTTTGCTTTTTCATAAACTGTTTATTTCTTTCCTATAATCTCTTGAAGCCGTTGTTGTCTGTGTCTAGTAGCTCGGTTCTGCTTCTGCAACGCTATTAGCATTTTTTTGGGGCATTAATGAAAAAATTTTTTTGAATCCATCTGTAATCTGTTACTTTTTCTTTGTTGCCCCTTTCTGAGGGAAAACAACAGAATAATAGCATGTGCCACTGCCATGCCAACTTGTGTTGTGGAGCAGAAAGGATCCTGCCAAAGTAAACAACAAAAAATATCTTTTTTTTTTAAAGAATTTTCTTTTTAAATTTTCTGGCCGTTTCTGATTGGCGAAAATATCATGGTATTTTTCCATCTTCTCCCCACAAAAATTCACTTGTGTAAAACTTTTAAATTCTACTTTGAACGTCATAAAAAGCTTCATTTACAAATTATTATTACTCCAAAAAATTGAGGTTGCAGAGTAAAAGAAAAAGAATGTAATCATGAGAAGATAAAGAAAAAAAGAAAGGAAACAAATTATTGAGACTGTAGGGTACGAAAATTACAATGAAATGAATTGCATAATGAAACTTGCATTTGAATTTCTATCCTGGAACACCCCACCCCCACAAAAAACAAAAAAAAAAAGGGGGATTTATTGTTCCTATAAATTTGACCACCATAATTGGCTGTAACATCAGCATCTTCCAAAAGCGCAGCGGCAAGAGGGCATCCGTTTTGACTGCCTTTGGCAGAATGGAAGTTAATCCCACTATGTATCTCTTCAGTTAGTCTACTGGTGTCGAGGATGATGTAGAGCATATTTGACAACTTCGTAAAAGGAAACTACTATTCCAACAGAAGGGCCGGCACGAGCTACGCGGGGACCTATTCCTGTGAATAATCCTTTCATCCTCCCACCCCTGTTGTTCCACATTAAATTTAAGGGAAGCCATGTAAAAGGCCAAAAGATGCTAAATTTTTAAACAAAAATAATGAAATTAGCTAAGACAATTATATGCAAAAGCTTTCCTAAATTGGCTTCCGAATACATCAGCCACGCGCTAGCACTACAAATCAGGTAACCACTAGCGTGGCCTACGTATTGCATTATTGACACTAGCTTGCCTGATAATGACATTGCCTTCAATTTTCAACATAATTAAACAGTTACATTTAGTAATATTATTATATTCTTGCATATGACATGTCTAAAATGTTGGATGTAATAATCTATTCATATTGATCAATTTTGAAAAGAAAAGGAAGTTCTTTTCAAGATTTTGAAGTTCCAATACGATAACAGGGAGAGGGGGAAAAAAAAGAACATAGTAAAGAGTATTCCGTACCTCCAGATTTCCTGCAGTGTTTGTCTTGTAGTCATATTTAATGCCCTTGCTGGATCCTTCTATTATCGCAAACAAAATAAATTATTAGCAACTTAAAGTTGATTCCCCAGCAATCAAAATAATATTTGGAAACAAATTCATTCTTCTCAAGAACTCAAATCTCTATCTGTAGTTCCTATCATTTTTAAACTTTTAATTAGCAGGAAGGGCAGCTCATAGAACATCAGCACTACCTCTATCTGCCTTCTGGTCCTTGCAACATCTAAGGGACATGTAACAGCAGCTGCAAGCGTTCCTGCAACAAAACCGGCAGAAAAGTTTGCCCCAAGGATACTGGTTGCTGTGGTTTCATCATCCACAAGAGCAAGAATTTTTCTCCTGATCTTCAGAGAATTTACCAAAAGAAAGCATCATTAAATTCACTGTGGTCAGTGAGTGTTGAATCCAAAAAAAATTGAACCAAGGTCTAATTTGTCAGAGAATGTAAACGCACCGGCTCTAGGGTTGACCAGCAGATAGCAGAGAATGGAACATCTCGAGCAAGTTGCGCTCCTAGGCCAGTCCATAAGATGCGATAACTTTGCACTGTCAATAATGATGTATAAGTAGGAATTTGTGCATAAATGAAAATTTAGAAGCACATAGAGAATTCTTCTGCCTTTTACAATGCCAGCATTGCACACAAGTCAGGAATAGAAGACATATTAATCAAGCCAATCAGAAGTCAACTTACACTTTTGAAGGTTGTTCGCGCTCCTAACTGGATTGACCGCCTCAATTAGTGTTTTCCACACCCCAGGAGGCTTCCCAGCATTTTGGGTTTCTTTAAAAGCCTAGTAAAAGCCAATAAAATGAAAAGAAGTTGGATACAAAAATAATTATCCAAAGAAGAGATGCATGGACCAGGAAGCAGAAACATTTTAAATCTATCACAGCCAAAAAGGCACTACTTAATGATGCAAACAACAGATAACATACCTGCATACGAGTCCTGGCCAACTCCACAGGGTAACAAGTAACACAAGCTAATGATCGTGCAACTGAACCTGCAACTAATGGTACATACGGTGCCAAAACTGGAGCATTTTGAGATGTAAAACCTTCCATGGAATTTCGGATAATGTCATAACAAGGCAAATAGATCCCTACCTGGTTGACAATAAGGAACAGACATCAGTGCAAAATAAACTGAAGTATGTTAACCTGCTAGCACAGCTATTTATCTCATGAGAACAAACCAAAATGAAAAATATTTTTGTTCGACTTACAGTTGGCACAGCCAAAGCTAAGCTTGCATTTGTGCCTCTCCAGAGTCTTCCAAATCCTTCCTGCACAAATGCACCACTGTAAAGCCTCTGAATAAGTATATAAACACCAACGTAAAATATGAGAAAGAAATGCAGCATGCAGACTAGAAGTTGAATACCTAGCAATATAGTTGACTGCAAAGTACATCTCTAAGAAATTAATAAGAAAAAGCATCACACATTATCTACCCTTTGATACATATCCAAAAGGATGAATACATTCAATAATATGGTTAAGTATGTCAACAAACTCTGAAGCCAATTACCAAAATCAAATTCTATTTCTATTGTTGTTTAAGGATATCATAAATAAACAATTGAAATATCTTGAGATACTCATTAATTAGAAAAAATTAAGTATATTAACGTGAGTAAACTAAATCTACGAACCTGGCGTATGACTTTATAGAAGACATCCAGAGTTCCCTTATATCTGTTGCATTCTGGAGTACACACTGGTTCTGGACCAGAGACCGCATGTTTCAGATGTGAAAGCATCTGGGAACAATTTAAAAGCCAAAAGCAACTGCATTCAGCACGAGGGAGGAAAAAACAATACATTGAACAAGATCATAAAAAAGATTGTTCAAGTTCCTATATTTCCTTATAAAAAATTTATGACAACAATCAGTCAATGTATTACTAAGGTATGAAGCATTATGCATACCGGATTTGTCTGCAAACATTCTGCTCCACACAATCCTTGATTAGGAATTCCAGCAGCCTGTGCTTGCAACCTTGTCTGCAGGTAAGTCCAAAAAATTCTATACATTTCATTATTTAACAGTCAAAGTATTACAAAAACACTCATAATTAGCTACAATCTTTACCTGTATTAAATTAATAAGCAATAGAGGCTTGGAGCTATGTACGAAAAATAATATTTGATAAAATTCCAACAGAAGCTAAATGCAATTCTTAGCAATATGATCGGATAAGATATGCTGAGCAAAAATTAATTAATGCTATTTGAGTTCCAAAGCAATTTCATTAACTTTGCGCGAAGTAAACATAAGAACAAGACAAAGCATAATCCAGAAACACCGCACGCAAGAAATCTGGAAAAGGAAAACAGAAATTAAATGAAATTACCTTAGCGACATCTAAAGGATTTACAATAACGGCGGAGACGACAGCCGCAGCAGCAGCCGAGAAAGCTCTCTCGGCAAAACCCAAATTGGCGTCTAACGAAACAGTTTCAGAATCGTGGTTATTATTAGGATCTTTAGAAGAAAACATGGTATCTGAAACTGAAGAAGAAACGTTTCCATCAATATCCACTCTGGATGCCACCGCAGCGTTTATCCAAGAAGGCAGGCTTTGCCTCGACCCTCCGCCCACCATTTACCATTAGAAATCCCAATTTCGATTATTCTCTTATTAATATAAAAACTTTTCCCCAATTATTTAATATATTTAGAATTTGGTATAGAAGAAGAGGCCAAGTTTGACAATACTATCTTATATTTTCGTTTTTGGTGAGAGAACGGAGATGGTGCGAGGAAGAAGAACAAAGGAGAAAGAAAACTGTTAGGGTGAGTTTCTAGAGGTTTCCAAATTGCATGGAGAAGAAGGTAGAGAAATGATTCGTGGCGTGGAAATAAGGGCGCCAAGCAAGAGGTTGGTCTTCCTGCCTGTTGGCTTGAGGTGTGTAACCTTCGTGCACCAGAAATGCAGAGTTGCAAATAAAAAAATTTTTGAATAATTTTAATACAAAATCTATATAATAATTTTAGAATAATTGTAGTTTACAGTAAAAAAATAATATAATAACAATTTAATTTTTTTAAAAATGTTTTTTATATCATTTTTGTAATAAACTTATTTTTTGAAATGAATAATTACTCTAAAATTAAAATAAAAATTAGATCAATTTCATTAAAATCCTCTTAACCAAATTGGGCTATTCTTGGGCTTATCAGATTCAGACCTCCTTACAAATGGGCTAATTTTTCTTTCGAAGTTGCTTACATTTGTATGTCTGTGGCGTATAAGTAGTTAGCCAAAACATGTTTTCAAACGAAGTACCGTATTTTTCTCCAAATCCTTCTTCTTAGTTATTGTCCGTTTGAAAAGTTAAAATTTCACGAGTTCTAAAAGTCCGTACGTTTTTCCTATTTGAACGGGAAAATTTAGTTAGGGTTTAAATAGGAATTTGACGTTTCATAAGTTTGTAAGTTATTTTGATTTGAATTTTGTAGCTTTTATATGCGTTAGTTCTATGATATAAACTTTTATTTGTAAGTAGAATTGGTTTCATTTTACTTTTTTTAATTTGACTTAGTTATATAATATAAGAACACCTTCAATTATCTTTTATTGATTTTTATATCATATTATAAGTTTTTTAATAATGGTATATAATTATGAAAACTATATACATTAAGAAAATTAATTTTCAAGCTTTTAAACTAATTTCTCCAAGTAAATACCGTATAAGACACATATTCAAATGTTTCCGTTTTTAAAAAAGTCTACGTTTTATTACCAAATTTTTTTATTCTTCTAGTGTCGAATAAAACGGAGACATATAATTTTCATTTATTTCACATACCTTATTTAATTAATTATGATATGTGATTGGCTTAGATTGAAAAAGGTATACCATACATCGCAAGGGAAATCGGATATGGATGTATCTATACTTTTTTTTAAGTTTGTTAAACAACTTATCAATTGTCTGCGAAAGTGTAATTTAATAGCAAGTGCATTTACAGAATGAATCATGGCTCTGTATTAAAAATAATAATATAGTCTGCAATTGATTTTTTAGGTAAAATTTGGTGAGAGTCATTTTTAGGTGGCATTATAAGGGGAAAAAAAGGAATGAGCATGCAAAAGAAATCAGAAACTGTTACATTGAAAAGCAAAAATATGATCATCCTCTTCCATAAAAGATATCCAGAGAAGTTGACAAGGAAGGTGTAATAATATTCTCTTTATTTCTAGTACCAACTACTACTGTTTCAGAATTACTGCAATATTGTGTTTTTGCATTATAATTAAAGCTCTTTGAATCCCAATTCCATTGCTTCAATAACATTTTCATAAAGGAAATTAAGGTTTGTGATATTAATTTGGAAGCATGCCATTTGATAAATCATAAATTAATGCAATTTGCAAAGTAATTACTCTTACTTGTATTATAACAAAGTGTATTTTTAATAAATGCTGACACCAATTAGAACGTGGTTTATTAGTTATATCTACATTCTATATAAAGTGTAGAATGCGTAACTCTCAAATTCGATTCTAGTATAAAGTGTAGAATGCGTAAGTCTCAGGTTCGATTCTGGTAGTACTAATTTTGATATTTGTTCACGTGGGTTTGTATGGGAGAGATAATGAAATTATGGCAATCAAACCAACCAATGTTAAAACCCAGACAGACTTTAAAATCTTTGTTGATAATGCTAACTACCTTACCAGCCACAAAAACAACTTTTGCACCATTTGGATTTATGAGCCCCCGGTTCGTTTGGTTAGAGAGAGACTCGGTGGTTTAAGGTGTTGGTTCAACTAACCAGTCATGTTGGACCCAAATCTAAACAATCAGCTGTCTACTTCTTCATGCCTAACACCTGCCTAAATTACAAACTTTGTTCTCCACCACACACACTCACACATCGGATATTAATAGCTACTCCCATGTTTATAACATTGTAATATCTTTTTGTGGCCTGACGTATAAATTAAAATGATTGGTTGCAAAATTCACTGTTCTTCTTAAAGATTTAATGAGGGGTTAAATTGTGCATTTGGTCCAACTTATAGAGTGAGTTGGAGATGGTGGTAGGATAGAAATCCCATTACATTGCTAATAAAAGTTGATGAAATTATGGTTATGATGGTATGCTAATGTTATTATTATGATTGTCTTTCTGCATACATTGATGAGTGATTGGCGGTTAGACGCACCACCAAGCACCCAAGCCGCAACCCATTCTATTATTAATTTATTATACAAAAAAGCATAGCATATATTAAAGCACCCGTTTATGCTAATTGATAGTTAAGTATCAAAAATACTTTTAATAAGCCATTTGCATTATTATTTGGTTAACAAATACATAATTAAATAAAAATATTATAAAATCAAACCACAAGTACCTAAACTGGTATGCATGTGTAACGCGAATAAAAAAAACCTAGTTAAAAAATAAGGTAAAGGTAAAAGGAATATTATATTGGATTGAATGAAAAACACTAGAGACATTAAGGAAGGCGGGAGAATGTGGAAGATTTATTTGAACCATACAGGTTGGTATATGAGTGGGCCCAATGGCCCACGAATCAGCATTGAACAAGACAATTTGAAAAGCCCTACACAGCCCACTTGAATTACAAATAAATATCCTCACTTTTTTCTTCTCTATCTATCTCTCATTGTGTGTGTGTGTGTCGGTAGGTGGCTTCTTTTCTTTATTTATTGGCATCCTCTGTTTTTGGTTCACCAAATTCAAACATCCATTTTAATTCCATAACAATATGCCATCTTTTTTCTTTTTCCACTTACACCCTTCCATCCCCTCTATCTAATCAAATTAAAACCTTAACCAGGGTTTTTCTAATGGTGAAATCCTTGGAATAACCTTATTCACATAGCTAAGGATTTCAAAAAAGTATGATTTTTTTAACAACAATAATGAAGCATTTTCATGCTTGTTAAATTATGGGTTACAAAAAATAAAATAAATATTGTAGTATTATTATTATTAGCACGTGGTTGCAAACAGCTAAGAGGTGGAGTAAGGAAGGAAGAAAAGACTAATGTCGCCGTAAAGAAAAGTGAGAGCGTGCATAACGGTTGTGGCTACTGTACCAAAATAATATCAAATCAAATCTCTGATTTTGCAGAGCTTTTTGTTTTTCTATGGGCCCAACTCCAACAGTAATTTCAATTTTGATTTTCCTTTTAATTGATAGTCCGCTTCCTATTTCTACGTTCTACCAAGATTTTAGTATTTGCGATCACATTTTAGCACTAATTAATTACAGATTATTCAAAAATATATATGATAGCATCTCAAATCCACAACTGTAACTGTAACTGTAACAGGATTAGGTGTTTGGCAAGGATGTGACAGCCTAGTACATAAGTTAATACATTTGTGCGAGAACAAAATATGTTATTGGGGAATGGCTACCCACAAGAAACCAATCGAAAATGCAATTGCTTGGAGATGGGGACCAAACAAACACAAACACTGCAAACATTCAAAGGAAGCTCTGGTTTTTGTCATTGTTTACTCTACATACATACATATTACATATACCCAATTGGGGTAACTAAAGATTTTTAAACAGACAAATAACTATATTATGACAGCCTTGAATTTTGGCAAGTGGAGCTCTGATTTTGAACAGCAGCAGCTTCTTTTAGGTATGTTTTCAGTCTTGCAACTTGCAAGTGGGTCTGTTAATTTTTTGAAACTTCTCCTTCACAATATATATGTCTTACTACCCTCTCACTCTCTCTTTCTCTCTCTACAATACATACCATACTCGTATAGTAGTATAACTAAAAGCCTGCAGTGACAAAATTATTTCACCTAACACTTAACCTTTTTATAAGATCTTTGACCGATAGGTACAGTAAAAGGACAGTTCTGTATGTCTCAGTCTCTCTCATTTGGCCGGCGATTCAAGAAACTATGCCGGTGTTTCACCTTAAAGGCAATCTGGCATGTCATTTGTTAGAATTTCTAGAAAGGCAAAGGCATGGCCTTCCACCCTATGCCACAACCCCCTTTCCAAGATTTGTTTACTTATGTGTAAGACTTTTATTCAGTTTTTTGGTTTATTGTGCCCCCCCATATAAATAAACCTAGAAAACCAAAACAAGAACCATTTCCCATCACAACAAATTTAAAAACAAAAACCCAAACTTGAGTCTTTTTTGTTAATGGACTCACTCACTTCTGTCCAATTCCACTATCCCACTTGCTCAATTTCAGATCTTGTTGTAATTTCTAAGGTCCAAAACTTTGTACCCTTCATTTTAATCACTCTCCTCCCTCCCCCAGTCTATTAATGCTCATTTATATTTTAAACAAGTTAAAAAAAAAAAATGGTGATTCACTAAACACGGTCATGTCCCTGTCTTGAGGTGAAAAAGAATGGCTAACAAGATTCAAGAAGAACGTGGTCATCAAGTGTCCACGGTGGCTAGCCACCGTTGAACATGAATATATCACTTTTGAGCCACTTGGCGTAGCATAATCAGGCAACCCTTTTTGGGTCCCCGCGCTTTTGCCATTGCCAATCCAAACATATCTCACACTAAGGCTCTATTCCCTTAGACTAGAGAAAGGAAAAAAGAAACAAGCATAAAGATGTCATATTTTGGTTTTGGATTCTGAAAATGAAAACTTGAAAATCGACAAACAAACAGTAAGAAGGGTTTAACAATAATTAAGGATGTATTTAAATATATTAATATAAGCATTTGGAAAAACTTTGGACGCTAATCAACATCATAATAACTTAAGAAATACTTACTAAAATAAAACAAAAATGGAAAGCAAAACTATCCAAAACTACACTCGGAATTTACCAAAAACCCACCATAATTTACTAGCCAAAGCAAAACAAGATTTGGCTTTTAAAAGTATTCATCTACGTCCCATAAACAAGACCCAAAATCTGAGTCTAAATGAAAAGAAATATCTGCAACATCATCTGTTCTTAAAAGGGTATCAGGTAAACTAAATTCATCAAAGAAAATTGGAGCATGATTTTCAAATTCTAGACATTCTTCAAAATCCAAACCATAATTAGCCAAACATTCTTCACCTGAAAGATGATCTTCTAATTCAGGTGGTCTCCAATCTTTAGCTTCAACTACCTGATCTGATCTCCAATTCTCAGTGTACTTGGACTGAAATCTAAGAACAGAGGTAGGAGAACTTAGACTATGTGACTCTTTACCGGAATCATACCCATTAGTAATATCAACATCAACCGGTGATGGAGGAGAAACACTGCTCACCGATGGTGGTTTTATAAAATTAGTCAGAGCATTTGTTCCTTTGAATTTAATAGCAGCTCTATCATAAACCATTGCAGCTTCTTCCGCCGTATCAAAAGTCCCTAACCATATCCTGGTTCGCCGGAATGGGTCTCTAATTTCCGCCGCAAATCTTCCCCACGGCCTTTGCCTAACGCCTCTGTATTTTTTCCCTTCAGGATAATAACAACGCTGATCTCTTGTATTTTTCCTCTGATTATGGTGTTTAAAACCCATATTGGCATCCCCTTTTTCACTCACCCTATACTTTACAGAATCATCCATTCTGATCTCGTTGATATGTTTCTTGACTCGTTGGTGACTCACTCGTTGTTCATTTTCATGTTCATCTTCACTTGAAGAGTCCGTTGCATTGCCGTCTGTAACGCAAATTCGAACAATACGGGTCCGGTTGGAGTCGTTAAAATGAACAAGTTTATTAGTAACTGTCTTATGCTCGCTGTACTTCACCGTCGAAGGATTCATCTCTTCCGACCGGTTTAGAGTTTCGGAAAATAACATAAAAGACGAAGCAATGTCGAAATTAAGGAAGGTAGGAATGAGAGTGAGAGAGTCAGCTTAAAGTTTGAGATTTTGGAGGAGAAATAAGAGGAATTTTCAGTTGCAGGAAGAGTCAAAAGGATATGAATCGCCGTTTTATAGGAGGATCCAAAATTCTAAATCAACCCAACTATTTAAATATTTTAATTAATTTATAAGTAATTAGCATAATTATGTTAAAAAAAAATTAGTAGCAATTGATTTTGTTTTAATTTGAAATTTTAATTAGATAATTAAGGGTTTAAATTAACAAGTTTTGAAATAGCATAGATTCCGGTTTAAGTGGAAGTTTAGATGAATGACACGTGTCATTGTTAGCCAAGTAAAAAGAGTTGATTCTGTGATTCAACTTGGTCCCCAAGAAACATATTTCAATTCCCCACGCGCGCGAGAGTATTCCGTGTCACGCGAATTTTAAATCTCGTTAGTTAATACTCAACACTTAACATGATAAGGACGTTGGATCCGCGGTCGACTTGTCACGTTTGTGTATGTGGGTTCTTTTTATTATGGAGGGTAAAAAAAATTATTTATAAATTTTGTTAACAATATATTTATTTTGAAAAAAACAAACAATTGAAAGTTGAAAATTTATTCCGAGATAGAGAGTAATTATTAAGGGGTGAGAGAAATTCAAATTTTTCACCGAAAATATTTACGTCATGTGTGAAGAAAACTGCTCAGTTCCTTAAGAATTTTTATAATCTACGATTAAATCTTTTCATTTTAAAAACTAATTAGTAAATTATTCAATTTTCAAACTGTTATATCATTAGATTTTTCCGTATATGTTTATTAGTTATTAACAAAAATCAAGGATTTCTAATGTTCTAAAATTTAAATAAGACTAAAATACCCTTGTTTTTAATAATTTTAAAAAATTAAAATTAAAATTTCTAATATTATCATTACTATTTAAATAAAATAAAAATAAATTATTTCCCATTTTATCTTTTTCTCACGTTCTATCAATACCACCACAGTCAACTCGTTTATGTCTGTAATCGCCATTAGTATGTTCCCATTAAAATGGCTTTCATGTCCAAAGCCATACTCACAATAGAAAATAACTATATTTAATATTCTTATCGCCATTTATGCTAATATATTAACAAGTCCATATAGAAAAAGAGAGCAAATAATAGATTTATAATAACATCACTAACAATCCAAAAATCAAACTGAAAAATTATAATAACATTAAAAATTAAATTTATATTTTCTCTAGTTTCTTTATCTCCGGCAATAGATCAGCGAAGCTATGCATATCAATGGAAATGTTGTGATGAAAGCTAAGAAATAATAGTCTAGGTTCGTCAGTCCGAGTTTCGTAGTGGCAACTATGAAGATTGAAAACTATCTCTCTCTATGTGATATATACTGGAAGAAGAAAAAAGATAAGACAACGGAGAAGAGGACGCTGGTGTCGGAGATGATGGGTTGCGTGGTTGGTAACATCTCTACCGGCGTCAGCAGTAAGGAGACGGAAAAATCAAGAAATGTAAGAGAGAATGGAAAAGTAGTGACGATGCCGATTCTAATTTCTATTATATAAAAATATATAAGGACCTAATGTATATTATTATAAATTTTAAACGCCTGAAAGAATATTTTTATATAGAATAAAGGGTATTTTGGTTTTTTTATTCCAAACTAACGGTTAAATTGGATAAAAAGACATAATAATCAAATACTTGAAAATTGAAGGACTTAATAATTAATTTTCCAAAATAAAAAGGCTCAATTGCAGATTATAAGAAATTTTAATGACTTGAAAATAATCTTAAAAAAATAGTTCAACTTATAGGAATTAGATTATAGTGATTTTTTTTTTAAGTAATCGAATTTGAATACTAATTTTTGCTTGGGTCTCAAGCATATTTATGTACTTCTCTCAATTTTTTTAATTAAAATTATTATATAAAGTTATTCACGTATTGACCGACCATACAGTCCAATAATTATTAATGGAGCTAAAAAGAGAAAGTCAACTATTATTCATTTCCCTTTCAAGCACATCAATGGGCAAGAAATTTAATTTGGTATTGGTAAATTTTGGTTATTGACTAATTTAAATAAAGTTCTTTAAACATATTTTAGAAATAAATAATTTGAAGTAATTAAAATAACATAATAATACAGTCCAAATACAAATCATTAAGTAAATTGATGATGATGAGAAATTGAATTAACTTGCTAAACTTTAGTTAATATGAATAGTTAAATTAAATAAAGAAATAACTAAGATATAAATGTCAAGAACAATTTAATTATTGGTTAAAAAAACATGTTTTATGGTTTTAAATTTATACTAAAAATGACCAATAAAATTGATGTAAGCGGTTTAAATTTGTTCGTTTGAAATATACTGAAACAGTTATTCATTTGATAGACTCTTATACCACTTGCAAGATGGGATTAATGGATTTAAAAAATATATATATATATACTAAAAGTGAAAAAACAACGTAGATATTTATATTGGTCTACTATAGTTAAAATAATAAATGAAAATTTAATTATAATTTAATGGGAATAGTAAAGAAAAAAAAGTAGATTGTAAGTAGAATAATGGGTCGGGGAGGAAGCATATAGATGGTCATAGAGGAATGGAGGACAAGACAATGTCTGCGTTAAATAGGAACAGCCTAGTAGGTAAGAATGAAAAGACTTCCTCATTTCTTCCTTTTTGTCAGTTCCTCATTTCCTTCACGTGACCTTTACTTATTTCCATCCTTTTGAACTATAAGCATTTTTTATATTATTCTTAGCTTTTACTATTTTCAAATTTTCCAACCCCTTGAGAAAAAAAAAACCTCCAAAACTTTTTTTTTGGATTCGGAGGAGTAATGTTCAAGTAGATAAGGCTAAGGACAACATGATATTTTGAACCTAAATGAGAAAAAACCATGAAATAGAACAGCGAGTGTATCAGCAGCTAATGCAATTATTTGCAGGTGTAATGGCCAGGGTTCAATGCATTCAAACAAGACAATCTCAATAGTTTGAATCTATTATCAAATGGTATAACTGAGCATAAACACTACAGATCTTTCACAGTTTAAGGTAAGACTTGCGTCAAGCAAATCTACGTGGATACAATGTGTAAACCTACTCTTCATTTTGTCCAAAATATAGAGTAATACAAATGCAAAGCACATCATTTTTACACAAACAATGATCGATTGACATCCTAAGTCGCCCAAATTCCCAACCATAAACTGTGCTATCCCATGGCATACTTCTGAGTCCAGCTCCTAGCAGTTGTCTCATACTTGGCCCTGTCTGTCTTGTACATATGGGCAATTTCTGGCACCAACGGGTCATCTGGGTTTGGGTCCGTCAAAAGGGAACATATGGAGAGCAACACCTAAAGACAAACAAAAAACCCTTCCCACCAACTTAAAATACAGCAATAATAAGAAGGTTCAAGAGAAAAGGAGACCAGAAATATTAAGTGACAGGATTGATAAAAGCAAAACGCCACTGTACCTTCTAGAACTAAAGGCAAGGTACTAGATTATATGAAGATGCTATTTATTAAAACAGATGCGCAATCATCGTACGACCTTAGTTTCTAGTCAAAACTATGGATGAATTATTGCAGTATAGCAATCATCGTGAGAGCAAACTTCTATAACTAGATGCTTAGGAAAGATCAATCATGCAGTTGACCGCATAATGAATAGGTGAGACCAACCTGGTTCAAAATTCCATAACATTTGGGCAGCATACAAATTCCGAGTAATATAGTTTCCAATAGTCAATTATTTTTTTGGCAATATTTATACCCTGTGAGAATTAGCCAATTAGAATACACAAACAGGTGATGATAAGTTTTTAAGAGGTCAAAACCTTAGATATTGTCAAGGCAGGGCTCCATTGTTCCTTTAAAATGTCAAGGCAAATGCTGCCATTACTGTTAATATTTGGATGGAAAACCTTTGTCCTAAATGCAACCTGCAAGAAATAGAGAATAAGCTAAATTATGTCAATGCAGACAATTCACATACATAGCAAACATCAGAACATCAAGTGTAGCGAGTTTAGGCAGTCACAAACTTAACTCTGTGACATAAAGATTTTCATATTATGAAGATAAATAAACTGCCATTCTATCACATTAGGAAATCTGAATATCAGATATTAGCTGAAAAACTATTTTCATTAGTTTTGCAGATTATAAAACCTAGTGTTGCCTTCCATCAATTACGCTAAATCAAAGGAACCAAACATTACAAGCCCCCACCCTACCCAAAAAGGGCTAGGTTAGTCAATCTAGCCTGGAAAAATGACATGAGATTAGAACGGTCGGTAGTCCGATCATCTCTCTATCAGTTTAAGTTTCTGGAGTCAAACAAGAATAATAATTGATAAGTTTGATGCAAAACAATTTAATGATTCATGTCTTCCTTTAAGATCCATTGTGAATATTATTCGATCGGGCATACAAAAATTGGCAATTATAGTGAAATGCTCTCAAACCAATGCTAATTTTTGTTGTAGTGTCATTAACAATAAGTCAGTAGCACTGGTATGATTTCAAGAGTAACATGAAAACTACTCGTGTCAGAAATTGATGCAGATTGACTCACTAATCCTTTGTAATTGTGAAAACTTAATAATTCTCCTTATCTCATGTTCTAATTTTCCCTTAAGCTTGTTATACAGGATGATTTGATTGATGTCCTTGATCAAGTTTCAATTCTAATCAACCTCCATACCATGATATAATTCCTCAGGAATTGCTCAAGCTGTTTACTTAAAAGTTGTGGACATCCTAATTTACAGTTCTTCTTTTTTTTTTTTCCTTTGCCGAACTCGATCACTCAAGGATACATCCTTCACAAAAAAGTTATGGAGAGGATTTGAATATTCAAAGACATTTCACTGATAAACGAAGTCACTTCTGAAACAAACAAAAATCTAAAGCAAGAAAAAGTAGACAAATTTTATAAGGGCTTGCAGCATACCTTCGGTGGCTTAAATGGGTAGTCAGGAGGAAAATGAATAGTAACCAAAAACACACCCCCAGTATAGGGACTGTCAGGAGGACCCATTATCGTTGCTTGCCAGTGAAACATGTCTTCAGCTACCGGACCTATTAAAGCAAACAACCAACTAGTTATTTAAGAATGAAGTATTATCTATAATATAAACATATGCAACTCTGCATAGACTACACTACATTCCAGTCGGTCCTTTCAATTCTAACAGAAATGTCACTATTATTACAACTGTAAAAGTTGACATATTGAAGTGGAATTTAATACTAGTTACAATTGCACCAAATTTTGTCAGGCTACACCAAATGAGACATACGACAGACTGCTATTTATTTGGGTACATATTTCATAACAGCATTAAAATTAGTAACAGATTGACAACAGCCTCACTGTTGATAAGGCAACAACTTAGAGACCAGATAAATCGTGCACTTATAAAGCAGCTATAGCAGTTTAGCACTTACAACCTAATAAGGAGAATCCCAATGAGAGACATCAAATGTACAGTCTTCAGAGGCAAAAGCTTCTAAATCAGCAGGTGTAACGACAATGGAAAAATTTCTAGTTCTATCTCTTCAAAATGTACCCATTAAGTTTCTATGAAGATAAACAGTAAAGAAAGTGAAAACTGATATATGATCAGGAAACAAAACCAAAGTAGCAACAGGCCTGGCCCTGAGCATAGGCGCCGAGTGCGACGGCCTAGGGCCCATACTAGAAAATCCAAAAAGGGGCCCAAAAATCCATAAAAAAAAAGTCAAATTAAGAGTGCTGCAATTTACTTTGCAGCCTGAGTTCATGTTTGCCATTGATATTCTTAAATTTGTTAAATCTGCAGATTGTTAAGTTTCTCAAAGCTGAGATTAATAAACAACTACTTGAGGTCGACAATGTCACGAGAACGTTTGAATGGTTTGGCGACTTTATGAATTGAGAAAGGATATGCTGGAAAACGTTGATGTTGATGAGATTATTAATGATTTTGCATCTCAAAATGCCCAAAGAACTGCTTCTTATGAATTTTACAGGAGATATTTTTTTGAAGGGTTAGCTTTTCTAATCGCTATCTTGACCTCTAAAATCTAAATAAAAATGATATTTACCAAACCTTAAAAAGTTGCATTTAGTCAAAAGGCAAGGCAACAAAACCATGTTGCAGTGTAATGTCGATACACAAATCCATAATCAATGTGAACAAGGAAAAAAAATTCAGCACCACTCAAAAATTAGGTTCCAATTGAATTCAGTTTTACTTACCCATATGATTCAAATCATGTAAACAACCACTGAAACCACATCTTATTCCCACGTTTTCTTTCTCCAACAACCTCCATACCAATTTATAATAATTATTGACATGTTATTCAGTTATACATGCAACTTGAATCACAGTTAAATCCATCCAATCGCATTAAAAATCGTCAACAAATGACATTTATAGTGCCAATCAAGGCTGGCATGTCTATACACATAATCGATAGAGTAATTAAACCTAACCAGAAAATTAATTTCGATAATGTACTATTCCATACCAAAAAATGCGCTGTTGTTCCTGATATTTTTTTTAGAATAATCGTTTTCACCAAACAGCCTCCTTACGAACGAAATAAATCCGTATCTCCATAAATATATATAAAACAAACTAAAACTAAAAGAGAATAAAAGGATCAAAGCCCGTGCAGAAACTATTTACCTAAATAGCGTGTATTTATTACAAAAACATAAAATTAATTCTAACAGTATATATGAAAACAAGACGATGGTACCTGCACTGCAAGAGGTAGGAGGATCCTTCTGGAGATCCTTGAGCTCCTTCAAGATCCGCTTGGACGCCATGGACAAACCTTCAGAAGTCTGAATGAGAGAGAGAGAAATATAGAACAACCTTGACGAAAGGTACAAAGGGACAGAAAAAGAGAAGGAAGCAATAAAAACGAAAGGGACAATTACTCTATAACTCCTTTATTTCGATAAAATTTATTATTTGATGCTTTTTCTTTTTCTTTTTTTAACATGATCATTGTAGTGAACCCTGTCAACGTCCGTTTTCACTAAATCTAATAGAGAACCAACCATAAAGAATATTTATGTATTGTATTGTGTTATATGTCTTATTGTAGCGACAACTACTAAATTTGGCGTAAACACGGCGATTTTAAGCTTTGTCATTGAAATTTATTCTCTTTGTATTATTGTCTACTTGTACAATTCTAACAAACAATAATTCGTACTAACTCACAAATTGACCAAATTATATAATGGTAAAAACTTATATTTCCAATATTCAATTCTATTAAACTAATTATTTTCCAATTTTTCTAAAAAAAATAATGAAATGTTTTTTATAAATAAGGATTTATTTATGGTAATGATGCCGTACAACTTTAATTATCAAATAAATTTAAGAAATATTTAAAATTACGACCATGATCCAAATCTATTTAGTTTTGAAAATACATAATTGATATTAACACTCCAATCTCGCCAGAAAATATCTTTAATGTTGAAAATTATCACAATTAATAATCAAACACCTAATGTTATAGTCCTAGGCAATCAAAAATGCCCCGTAGCTGATATCAAACAAGAACCAATATTTCAACATTAAGTCTATACCAATCAAGAGGGGGAGCGACCCAACTAGCAGAGAAGTCTGCTGGGAAGGAGCTATTCACAAACGTTGCAATACAACTCTCAGTAGACAGTAGCTCAATGGCTTCTATGCTCTATGTTTCAGTCCCTACTCGGTCAGATAAGACAGTTCATTCCGTAATTTAATTTGAATATAATTTAATTAATTAAAAACTAACAAAGATAAGTTATTTTAATGAATTCTTTTAATAATTTTATCTATAACCTCCATTATAGACTATATTTATAACATTTAAAACATCAATTATTTGACCGCCAAAAAAACTCAATTATTTTAAAAATAATAAATTTGTAATTTCAAAATTAATATATAAAAAATTAATATAATTTATTTTTAGTTAAATGTTAAATTTTATCAAAGAAAAAAGAACTAAATAATAATTCTCACAAACATAAATTGACTTTAGTGTGTACTGACCGAGTGAATCGAAAAATATATCATTTGACATACATACCAATTAATCAATTTTATTTTTTTATTTATTTAGAGAACGAAACACATCTAGAAGGACCGAATGTTTGATTATGTGACTGTGGTTAATTAAGGATGGGGACCCGAATCCAACTCCTCTCTAATAATTATATTTGATAAAATTAAGATAATAACAATTTTTTAAGTATGTAGTTGAGTAAATATTATAAATTTCATAAATTAAATAAATGACAATTTTTTTGTAACATTAACTTTTATACCTCACAATATTTTTATTGATGTGTATCTAAATTAATTTCTACATACTGATTAATATGTAAATTAATTGGTACATATAATCATTATGTATATTTTTGTGATAATTAATTTTATATTTTTGAGTTTTTTATATACCGATTAGTACGTAAATTGATTTTTTTATAACAATTACTCTTATATTCCTAAATTATTTTTTCATATCAATCAATAGTATGTAAATTGATTTTTACATACTATTAGTATGTAAATTAATTATTTGTAATAATTACTTTTATATCTCTATTTTTTTTTTGACAATTAGTATATAAATTAATTTTTACATTTCATCAGTATGTAAATTGATTTTTTGTGACAATTATTCTTATATCTCTAAATTATGTTTACATACCATGGTTATGTAATTCAGTATATAAATTTATTGTTTGTTTATGTAATGATTTATATACTAATAATTTGTTCTATATACTTTTTTATATTTATATACTGATTTTAATATGTAAATTTGCTCAAAAATTAATTTTTTACATATATAACATTTATAAAAATGAGTATATAAATTAAACTTTACATGCCCATAAATATATAAACTTTATTTTACATTCAAACACCTAAATAACAAAGTTTATTACATTTTAATCTATAAAATAATGAAATTAAAAAAATAAAGAAACTTAAAGGGCTAATATGTAATTTTGCATAAATATTAATCTCCTTCGTTCTTATCTTTTTGTCATTCGTGTTCAAAGCTATACCGTCGCCGGATATCATATGATCTTATGATCCATATTGTATTGACCATAATTTCAACTCAAATCAGTTGGTATCAAGTTAAAAAGCATGATTTTTGAACCAAAAAGCAACTAAAAATGTCTGAATCACGATGAAATCTCAATTTAAAGGGATGGTTTCATTTTTCACCGTCGATTATGATTCAAAACTTCAACTGTTTATTTGGTCGACTTCTAGTGATCTAACAGATGTTTTGAGAGTACTAGACGACTCATCAGTCTCAAGGTTTTTGATTGGTACCCTCAAATCGCCGATTGAAAGTTTCTGACAGTGTATACGGCGAAGGGTATTGTTTCGGTGTTATTCTCTAGCAGTAACACATTTCAACATTTTCATATTGTTAAATTAATATATAATTATTTTTAATTAGTTAATTTATTAAATTATTATTTGAATAATGGAAGGGGTATTTTTTGTGTTAAAATAATATACCAACTATTTAGTTACTTAAACAAAAAGTTATTTACTGAAAAAAGAAAAAAAACAAATATGCTATACATTAATTTAGCCCAATTATCTTTAATGGAAAAGTCCATATATAGTCCTTTTTTTTTAATAATTCAGACATATAAAGTTATTTAAAATTTTTGGCCAGAAATAGTTTCTTTTAAAGTTTTTTAGCTTAAAAATAATTTTTTTTTTTAAATTTGAATATGATATGAATAATTTGTAGAAAATTTATAAACAATATATGAATATTCTATAACATGTCATAAACATTATTGATATTTTAAATTTTAAAATCTTAAAAAAAAAAAAAAGTTATTTTTATAGTTTGCGCAATCTTTAATGGGAAATTTACATGTGATAAAATGGGATGTCAAGTAGTTAAACCAAAGCCGCCTACTCTCAACCTCTCACACTCTTCATTTCCAATAAAAAGTCCTTCAATTTGAATTTTGTTTTTGAATTTCATATTATTATTGAAATATGAGCTATATAATAAATATGAGTTTATTATATAGCTCAATTTCAAGTGGGGAAAAAGAAAAAGTTTCCAATTCAAGATTTTTATTGGTTAGGAAGAAATTTTCAATCAGAGGCAGTTATTACATCATTCTCCGTTTAATCTAAAACTCCCCAATTTAATGAAACACCTAAATTCCCAAATCACGCTAACAATAATCTATATCAGTCCAGCTTGCATTTGCCCCCACCACTACAACTATAAGATTCTTCAATAAAATATAACAACTTATATTATAAATTTATTTACAATCCAACCACCATAATTACACAAATAATTATGTTTTATAGTATACTTTTATTACTAGCAGCGACCAAATATTGACCGACATGAGTCATGGTTCGAGATCCTCATTATAATTAGACCGCTGATACACTGTCCTACGTTTATACCTCCTTTTATGGTATATAAATATGTATGCGAAAATATTACAAATTTCTCCCTGGCTCTCTCTTTTTCTTTTCCTCGGACAGAGAATGAGAAAAACAAAGAATTGGCTGCGTAGATTTGTATCAACATTCATCTTGGAATCAAGCCTGTCAATTTACATTGATCCTGAAACCAAAGAAGCATTAAAATCAGATCAAAATCATGATATGATTATAAAACTTGTGATGTTAAATTGTAATTTCTTACCATTTGAGGGTGCGAATGGTACATTTGGGCATGTTACCAGTATCAACCTCCTTCAATGTAATACCGTCACACAAAACATCCACCGCTAACATTCCAATTTCTAGACCTTTCATCACACCTAATCCAACGGTGGTCTTTACTTGCAAATTTACTATCATACTCCTCTTTTTAAAATGAGACTTCAGTCTGGACCCCACCCCATCTTCAATCACCTTGTTCTTCACTCGACTCATAATCTTCAGACTCGTCGTGTTCTTCTTAGCCTGAGTGAACCCAGCTAAACTCGTTGATCCCAACTCGGTCTCCTGATCTTTCCCGACTGTAATTTCCACCTCCGAAACGCCGTACCGATACGTTAATCTAGAATTCGGATTTTTTACCTCTACTCTTGCCACCATCGCCGCATTAAGATATGTGCCGTCGGTTTTAGTCGTAATGTCGAAAACTGGGATCTTGAATGATTGGACGTGGAAAGCAGGGAGTTTTGGATTGAACCAGATGATGAAAAGCCCACTTAAGATTCCGATCAGAAAAAAGATGACGGTGACGGTAATGTAGAAGATGCACCAAAGTCGACCGCAAATGCTCCTTTGCGGTTTCCTACGCTGGAATACTGGTGGCAGGACTGCCTTTCTCGGCAGTGGTTTTGGAACGGGTTTGTTTGGCTCCCTGTAACCAGGCGGTTTTTGAAGAACCGGCTTCATTAGTGGGTCTTGTTGGGCCATTTTTAAGAACGAGTTCAATGAAATAGTGGGAATTTAAGCAGAGAACGATGATTAAGCTTAATTAAGATTAAAATTGGGAGGAAGAATGGAAAATTGGGAAGAAAGAACAGATCAGTGACAGAGGATTGAGAGTGATTTGAGAATTTGCATGCAGAAATCTGGAATTGGATCTGGGAGAAACTTCGATTTGTGTAAGATGATCAGAGGAAGAAAACTGGAATTCAGGGATTGGAATAAAGAATAATAATCAGCATATGACGGAGGTGTTTCTCAGACTTTATTTTAGTTTTATCAGCATATTTTTAATCTCATGTTTACGATAATAAAATAATTATAAGCTAATTTACATAAACAACTTATCACTTATTTTTAATATGATTATAATTTAAAAATTATTTACTCACTAAAAACAGAAAAAATTTTAAAAGCAGCTCGTAAATAATTAAAAAATAAAAAATGAAGATAGGGAGAGTATAAAGGTAGATGGATTGGGATATTGTCTTTTATGAAAACTTGCTAGGGGCAGAAATTTAGTTGTAAAGATTCACACGCCGCGTATTTATGCTATCACGACGCCGTATATGTGTCACGCATTCATTCTCACTAATATACAAACCAACGGTCTCATATTAACGTTAATGAAAACTAATGGGGAACAAAATTGCAATTAAGACTTAATGCGTATGAAATAGTAGTATTTTATAAAATATTAACGTTTAAGATTTTAGTTTTTGTTGTATTGAAAGTTATAACACACTCAAATGTATAGTTAGAGATTATTGAAATTGCTAATGTTTTCTATTACTTTTAGTTTCTTATGTAAATTGTGTTACAACAATATTTTTCAAATAGTTTTTATTGTTTGGATAAAAATTAAATAAATTTATATATTACAAATCAAATAGTTATAGTTTTTCATTAAAAACTAAAACTTAATAAATTATGTACGACGGATTTAGTTCTAATTTTTTTTTTTATATTCAACGAAGTGTTATATATTTTTGGAGGAGATGAAAACTTTATCCTCTAATCATTGTAAAACTCAAAAATATTACAAATTTTATTGAATAATGAATAACTAGAGATTAATACCCTTACCTGAAATAGTGCCAACACATAATTTTGTATGTCCTATTATTTTTCTTATCCTTAGATTATGTTTTCATATAATATATGATCAAGTCATTCATATTTATTTAGATAATTAAACTCTTTAGTTTCTGTACCGTCAATTAGTGTTAAAAAAATTAAATTATCCTTTATTATACATTAACAAATTATTGTAGGTTCTTAAAATTAAAATTAATTAATTTGTAGGTTTTTATATATTTTTTAACTTCAGTTTTTAATAATAATTATAATAATAAATTGAAAAGTCACTTTTTTTAAGAATTCCAAAATTTATTTGAAATTTTCAACAACATTAATTAGAGTATTATAATTTAGAATTATAAAAAATATTATAATTTAATTAAATAAAATAATACATATTAATTAAAAAAATAAAATTAGGATTAAACGAAAATCTTAAATATATATATATGTATAGGTTATAAATGTGAATTGCGTGAGAGGAGAGAAGGTTGGAGTTTGTTGTATAAAACCCATATTCCTTCATCCCACCAGTGTTAGAGTTTGTTGTATAAAACCCCATGGTCGTATAGAACAAAGCAAGTTCCAGTTAGACAATACCAAAGATTGGCGCACGTTTTTGCAATTAGATGAATTGTCTTTTCCAGTAAAACTAAATGAGCTGCTGCATCAAAGTCTTGCATGATTTGACGCTGTATCCATAATAATATTATACTGCACTTAAATCATTTTCAAGCTCAAGTTATTAAGAACTATGTTAAATGAGCATTTCAAATTAAACTATATAATTAAGATTGCTTGTTTTGCTAATAAATTGGATGTATGTGTCAATTCAACCTTTACTTGCAATCTAAAAAAGACAATGCATCAAATTATGACAATTCCAAACCATGGATTTGTTTAGTGAAACCGCAGGATATATTACAGTTTGCAGTTTATATTGTTAAATCGGTTAAATAAAAATATAATATAATATAATATAATATTTCTTTTATCTTGTTCGAACCACTTAGTCACTCACCACCAACACAGCAGCAATCAAGTCCACCGCCTCGCCGCTAGCCCCACCGGCAAGCGACGATTTCCTCATGATTAATGTTTTATCCTCTATTGTTTAGTTTATACTTTGAATACAAATTACAAAATATGCTTTTAAGTTGATTTTACTGTTTATCACAACACAGTAGCATACCAATTTTTTAATTATTTTTATTAAATAAATATGTTTTTTTATTTGTTGGTGAAGGCAAATTAATTAAAATTATATTTGAATGTAAACAAGTTGGATGATTGTAATCATTTTGAGAATGCAAAGGTTATTTAGAATTTTTTTTTCATTTTTCTTGTTTATTAAATCAAAGTTTCAATACGGTTTAAACGAACCGCAAATTTGTAAAGCGGGATCACTATTAAATATATATGCGATTTAGGTCCAGAAATTTGGAGTAGCCCGAAAACCCGACCCAACAGATTCGGGCAGTTCGTTGAGCTGTATGATGATGGAGTTGGTTGGTGTACTGGTTGGAGCCGACCTGACTCTCAGTTTGGGAAGCGGGATGACTCGTAGTAAACAAAACTACGACGTAGTTTTGGCGTTTGAAAGAGCAAAATAGAATCTAGCAGTCTGTCTGCTCCATTCTTTCGATTTGCTGTGTGCTGCTGCTCCTCTTTCTTCTCCTTCACCCACCTCTCACTAAATCATTCAACGGAAAGGAATCGGATATCCTCTCCGGTAACCACCTCCCACGGCTGCTGCCATCGTGGAATCTCCCATCTCTGTCGGCTTGGGCTTCCTCGTGTAAGCTGTTTCTGTTTTTATTGAACTTGTTTAAGTGCGTATATATTCGTGGAATGGCTGTTCTCATTGTTTGAGTTTGATAAGAAAATCTTGGGGTGCTAATTTTCAAATTCACTGTGGAATCTCTCTCTCTCTCTCTCTGCTTTTTATTTCCATTTACAAGAAACTTTTAGTAAAGAATTAATGGCAATACAAAATTCATCAAATTTTCCTCTATTTGTATCCAGTAAGCTCAAGAACTTTTAAGTATTATTAATTTATTTTTTTCATCTTATCTGTTGTTTTATGGAGTTTTATGATTTTATAAAATGTATGAACTTTTAGTTGTTTTTTCTTCAATGATACTTATATATTAGTTTTTAAATGAACTTATGTTATTAGAGAATGCAGTAATGATTAATGTAATGAACTGTAGTTTGAATTGCAATATTTGAGTTTCTCTTCTTTCATATTCTCCTCCTACCTGCAGCCACTTCTGCAAGTATCTGACGCCAATTATCCGACGGCCATCAACACGGAAAGAAACTAAAAAGAGAAAATGGTGTTCTTTTAAACCGTCTTCAACACAACAACCGTGATCACTACTGCTGTCATTTGCTCTTCCTCTCTGATTACATGCCGCCTGAATTGATCATTATTCACATAATTTTGTAATTAGTGTTGCTGTAAAAAAGCAAATACCCTGACTGATTTGGTCGACGCCCCATGGAAGTATGCCTCGTTTTTCCCCCTTGTTTCTTTAACTGTTTATTTACTTTGGTGCTAAGATATGCTAATTGATTTTGATATTCAGATGAGGCAACTTCGAGCACAGACTGGTGCTGTTGCCAAAGCAGATGGTTATGTCAGAAACCTATGTTTCTAGGTTTATTTGTTGTAATTTAAATGATTTGAACTAATTTTGGGTTGCAGCTCTGCTATTTCATAGCTTATTCTACTGATATTGAGTACTTATTTGTGCTAGTAGTCTTAAGTTGGCCTTATTCCGCCTTCTTGTCCAGGTTCAAAATAGGAGCCAACTGATCACTGACCAGGCATTGGTAGCATTTCTTCACTATATTTAATCATGCATTCATATTCCTACTACTTTTGGCTGAAGAGGAAAATCTCTTAAAGTTTTGTATGCTTACATTGATTATCGCAGGTTTGATGTGAGTATACCATGGCTAATTTTAGTACTGGAGATCGCATGGGAATAACTATAAAGTGCTAGTCAATGAAAAAACAAAATCTTCATGAGCACTTCATAATCTTTGGTGATTAACATGTTTATAAGGTTTTTCATAACATGAAAAGGCTGAACGTCTCAGTGTCTTGTTAACAAAGTCAATATATGTCTGAAGTTTTGTGCTAGGATTACTGGGCTAAAACCTAATTAAGACTTTAGCAATGCAAATTACGTCTATAATGCTATTTGATGGAAATGGAAGGAAAATTATTTGGGAGCATCTGATAAATTATGAAGCTTTTACTTGATTATTTTGGGTATTTATTTAGAACACTAAGCAGATATTCATGTTGCACTTGGGTCTTTAGTTAATTAGGACATTACTTATTTGGGTTTTTAGTTTCCATTGTTTGTCAAAACTCAAGCAATATTGTTGATAGTAATGTTGTTTCCACTTTCAAAGAAGTTCAATTACAGTTCTCCCCCCTTAATATGTTGTTTCTTTTTGTACCCAGCTCTAGTTATTCGTCACTGAATGGAAGCAGGCGTAGCGTTCTCAGGTTTTATTGCAACATCTTTGAATCTTTCCCACGTGACTATGTAGAAGACAGTGCAGGAGGAGGCCCTGATGTTACCCAAGTTGGACTCAGGTTTTTATTTTCGATTAAAAGGATTGAGTTTTGAAACAGATGGATGCCAAGTTGCCTGTAGAGACTATGCAACTTGCTCTGCTCTGTTGGTGCTTCCATATTATATTATCTTATCCTTTTTGTCGTAACTACTTATTTTCAGGTGTTACTGGAGAATTCCGAAGAGGCTTAGTAGTATATTAAGATCTGTTGCTAATCATGGAAATTGCAATGGATGATTTTTACAAAATAAAAATAATAATTATACATATAATAAGTTAGAAAATAAATAATTCACAACTTAATATAATAAACAATATTACATGTGCTCAAGGAAAACACTCAAAAAGAAACAACAGATGTAGTCATTGAAGATCAAAGCATTCGCTGCAGAAACTCGAAGGCACGGCGGAAATCTCCAAACGCCCTCTCCATTCCTCACCTGGCCTCAAGGTAATAGCTTTCTCAATTGCTGCTCCATCAACGCACAGCATATGCTTATACTCCTCGTCTCCGAAATCCATCATCGCTTTCGATTTCTTCTCCCATGGATTCCATACCACTATTTCCACAGAAACACAGACAACGTTAAAAAAAGCATCATGTAAGACACTGGAATACAAGAATTTTACTTACCAACGTCAGGCAGTCCTTCCTTTTTTATGACATAAGTCCGTTTCTTTTCGTGATCCAGTACAGCAACTACATTCGGAGAACTTAGATAAACTCGATCCACCTCGGATTCAAAAGTTATGGCATCTCCTTGTTCTGTAAATCTTTCTCTATGCCTAAGGTTGTCTAGGTAGTCCACTGTCTCCAATCCTTCAATCCTGACCTCACTTATGTCCGAAACTGATAAATATGTGTGATATGCAAACGAGAAACTGAATGGCTTGCCATTGACATTACGAACTCTTGATATTAATGCCAAATCTCCGTTCACTGAAAGCGAAATCCTAAGTCGAAATTCGAAACTGAAACGAAGAAGAAGATATGTCAGAAAAGAGTAAGCTTCGGACATCAAAAATGAAAATTCAATCAATACCTATGAGGCCAGCACTTGAGGTCTTCTTCTGAAGGTTTAAGCAGCAAGTCAATGAAAGATTTCCCCAAAGAATCATTTGGTGGCAAAGGAGGAGGATTTTCATCAATCATCCAAATCTTATTCCTTGCAAACCCATGCTGCTCTAATGATCCACAGCTCCCAAACTTTACAACAATTCAGAGGTCAAAAAATATAAGCAATTTCCAACAAAAAATATAAGCAAAATATATTTATATATAAAAGTACCTGAGGGAAACAAATTGGAATCCCTCCCCTCACTGCTTTCGGTGGCTTCAAAATCGCCTACAGTGAATCAAGCATTATAAGTTTGACTAATTGTGCATAAAAATGACTTTTTTTTCAGGATAATGGCCCCCTAAAATTGAAAATTAAGACATTTACCTACCTTGCTACTGGTGAATAGAAGTTCTTCCCCTTGTTCATTCCTCCATGAAACCACTTGTCCTCCATGCAAGCTTACCTGTTATTTAATTTTGAGCATTTATCAAATCAAAGTTTATCAACTTTCTACAGATTAAACAAGATTATCATCTTCTTTTGACTAAAATTCTCGTACCCATCTGTGAATTCAACAAAATAAACCCAGAACTATATGGAAGATGAATATAAATAAAATAAATCTTACCCTGGCAGAGGCACCTTGTGGGTTCTTAAGCACAACTTGTTCAATTCCATTCCAATCCTTTGTAATTTCAATGGCTTGTTTATGATCCCTAACAGCAACAGAATGCCCCATTTTTTAAAATTTGGGGAAATAAAAGGAGTGAAGAATGAAATTCAAAGTTCTTTACTCTCTCTCTCTCTCTCTCTCTACAATCTGAAAACAAGATACTTCTAAATCTCTAATTAAGCATCTTAAACCAGCAAAACAGCAGGAAATCCTCTTTAATTACCTCTCCCCGATCTAAAGAAATAAGAAATCTAATACTAATATAATAATAAGCAATTTAATTTTTGTAAAAATTCAAAACAAAGAGAGACAGAAAAAGTGAAACATTTGGCAACTGCAGAGCCCAACACCTACTTACAATTGATAAAGAAATCACCTGAAATTTTGACACTTTTATATCAGAAGAAGACAATTGAAAGATAAGACCAATTTTAATTTAAAATCTTATGAATTATTCATTTCAAAGTTTTCCTTCCTTGAATGAAAAAGATAAAAAAATCTATTTCTTTGTACAGATCCAAAAATCAGATTTAATACCCACCCAAAAGCAACTATTATCGAGTTTATCAACAATTGTTATCTTTAATTAATTACGTTTTAAGTGAAACTAAGAAAATCCCAATTGGTAACAAATACTAATTAATAACCAAAACCCAGAAACGAAAAATCAAGAGAAAAGCTATTAAATTTGAAAGATTAAAAATTTTTCCTTTTAAAGACTTATTAATTAAAATCTAAGAGTTCAACTTCATACTATTAAAATATATATATATATATACATACATACCACCATGAATCAACCACCACAAATCACCTAATTCATTGCTTAAAATGGAAGTTATAAATTTTTGAAATAAAATCTAAATTTAAGACTGCATTTTCAAATTAAAACACATAAAACCAAAATAAAGGGGTAGGCGCATATGGGGAAGGAATGAAGAAGGAGGAGGAGGAGGAGAAGGCACAAGTAGGAGTAGGAGATGAAGTGAATAAAGAAAACAAAGATGCAGAGATCTAGGACGTGGAGATTCGAGAAGTACACGTACGCTGTACCAACGGTCAAAATTTAAAACGGGGAATTTTTGGGATTAAGACTATTCATTAAATTTCAAAGTATTTAAAATGTTTTATTGGTAAAGAAAGGGAAAGAGATGGAGACTAGAGAGAGATCTCCTATGAATCAAGTATAAAAGGGCCTACTCATTTTTTCTCTTAATTAATTATTTAATCTTCATCCAAATCTACTCTAAATTTTATTAAAGCGAAGCGCTTTGACACGAAGACAAGCTCTTCAAAGTTTTTTTCATTTTTAAGGTTTGACTATTGACCACATCATTTGGGGGTGTAAAAGGTAACCTTGCCATTTGTTTTCTTAGCAAATTACGTTAAGAAAAAAAAAAAAAAAAATAGAACTTAAAAGGTAAGAGTGGAAATTTTTAAGAAGAACACTGATAGCAGGTGCGCAGAGCACCAAGTGCTCCTCCTTATTATTTTTTTTTTTATTTTTTTCTTTCAAATTAAGTCTTCATTATATTTATGCAGTAATTTTAGTGCATTCCAATTTACAAATTTTGAATTTGTATTATCAATTTTATAAAAATATATATAACTGTTGAATTTAATAGTTTTAATTTTTTTTTAAACTAATAATACAGAGTTAAATTTTTTAAACTGATATTCATTGAAATTGATTTCGTGATTGCATAGATATAATTTAATAATTAATTTGAACAAAAAAATTTAAAATAAAAATTCTTTAAAAAAAAAGAGCACCAAGTGCTCCAGAACCAAAAAACTTTTTTCAATAAAGAAATTGTTTTAGAGTACTTTTTAGAATTTTTTATATTAAGTTATGGTTTGATTAAAGTATTGTATGGATGGAGAAAAAGCAAAGGGAAAGTCAGTGTTTTAAACTCGCTTCATGATCAAAAAAAATAAAATTTCTAAAAAGTGCTTAAGGTCGGAAATTCGAACTTTAATGTTTTGTAAATTTTTTTTATAGAAATTACTAATAAACACCTATTAATGCTATTCAAACAATTGATTCATCTAATGGGTTAATTATTCCCACTTCAATTTTATTAACACTAGACAAAAAAAAAAAAAAACTGAAAATTTTGATTGATAGTGAGCCACTAATACAATTGTGTCACAATCAAAGAAGGAAAGGCTAGAATTCAAGTTTGATTCTTCATTTGTTGCTTAAAAAGCTTTAAGTGTCGCATAAAATCAATAAGCTGGACAACATAAAACCTATCATATCCTAATCCCAAAAATCAGTGCATTTTTGTCAGAATATGGATTAATTTGCTTACAACAAAGAGCAATCAAAGTGCATTAATACATAAAGAAATGAAATAATTGATCGATGATTTGAATGTGAGATAAGATCAGATGACAAAAATGGGCAATCATAGTGCTGATTTGGAGGCTTGAATGAGGTAGTAATCGTCTGTGTGGGTCCCTTTTGTTGTTTAATTAATGATAAAAACAAAATAAAACAATTTTAGATTTTGTGGGTTAAAGGGTGGTTACTGGTTATGGATATGGATATGGAAATCGTAAGATCCAAGTCCAAATGGGCTTTTACCCTTTTTTGGTAATCCTGCTTATAAATGATCCACATGGGCGCCTCTTCATTTCTTTATTTTGCTTTTTCGAAACGACATCACTTTATGGGCTTCCTCGAAAATGTTTGCTGAATTCATCAAGAATGATATATATTAATTTTAGTTAGTTGTATATTTATTGTTACTAAAATCTGATTGTCGAGAATGCAATTTACTTAGCTTCCAAAGAAGGTTTTATGCTGACATGTGAACATCAATACGCACAAACATATTCATAACTGAATCCTAATTCTCTTCAATTTACATTACATTTTACAGAGATTCGCAAACACCCTGAATTCCTTTTTCACTTACTTTAGAAGGAAAAAAAGGAAAAATTAGTTCCGCCATGACAAAGCTAACTTGCAACATTAAAAAGTCACAGATGAAACTACCATTTCCTATTCAAACTACTCCACCACCCCTTTACTACCTGTTAGAAAGCAATTTTGGGCTTGTAATATGCCAAAACCACCAAAGGCTGCTTCTAAATTTAAAGACAGAAAAAAAACTTTCGGACAAACTAGCTGGCTGCTACTGCATCAGCCCTTGGACTTGTGCCCAAGAGTTGATGCAGCTTTTTCCCCGAGTTAGAATTTCTCTCGTACAGTTCGTTTTCTTCTCCTGTGATTCTATCAACAGGGGCAGAAGGGTTAACTCTCGATAAGAGGTTCTCGGTATTAACAGCCGAGGCTCCATGCTCATCACTGCTGTTCAAAATAATCTCTTCTGTTTGTCCTAGTTTTGAGCTTTTTAGCCTCTCCTGTTCATGGAACCAATTCAATATTAGTTTAAAAAAAAAAATCCAGAATTACGTAATAAAATAAAAAATGATCAATCTTGTAGAGGTATGAGGGCACACCTGTAGAGCTACATTTTCTTGCTTCAGTTTCTTCGAGTTCTCTGTCAACTGATTTAATTCTGATTTTAGTGCCAAATTCTCAGAGGTTAGAGCTTCAACTTTATGAGCAAGTTCTTCTGTTTCGGCCTGTATAGGAGGAATATACTATGAGATAAGTTGATACATGGGATATAGAGATTCAAAGGGATGGATTTATTTACTCCACCTGCTTCCTCAACCTTGACCTTCTAGCAGATTCTCGATTTGATTGTTTCCTCCTTTCCCTTTTCAGTTCCCGCTCATTCTAAACAAATCCCAAAAAATCACAAGATTGCTTAAAATAATCTATTATCTAATTAGAAATTAAACTTCTTAAAGCAAATCTCAAATTATAATCTGGACAAAAAAAGAATAAGCGCCATTAGAACAGACAAGTGAAGAATATAAATGAGTGCTAATATAATAAAATACCTGCATCCAGGCTTCAGAAGGAACCACGGCATAAGGTTGTGCCATGTTAGTTGCATTTGTCTTAACACCATTAACAGGAGTGTTCCTGAGCTCCAATGCAGTATTCATGGCAGGTGAATTTACCACTCCCACTGATTTTCCTGAAGCACCCTGAGGTTTATCAGAAGATGCATTTGCCTCTCCACTAGGAGCAGAACTTGCTGGTGTCTCACTTTTCATGTCTCCCGCTGTTAATATAAACATCAAGTATAAGCCAATGATACATATAACAAGACATCAATATGTTTAAAAAGTAAAAAATCAAGGGAAATGAACAAAATAAACAAAAGCACAGTTCTCGGCAAATGGGCAGATAACTTGCAGAGACTGAAGCATTCCTTAAACAATATAATAGAAGAATGCTAAAGTTGGGCTGAGTTTTTAACAACAGAAATGGGAATTGTCGAACAAGCACACAGGTGAAAATTATGAAGCTACGTCATTTTGGCATCTCTCACTGTAGGCACTCTGTTCCAGTTACAACCAAGAGGATTCGACTTTTCCCACTCTTGAGAAGTATTAATTTGCATGTTGAGGACAAAATTAGTTTAGGTATTATCACTTCGGTGATACATTTAGAATTAATATAACCTTTCAAAAACTGAAGCTAATAAAGCTGCCATACTCGTTAAATTTCATTTACAATCAATAAATAGTTGTAGTAGGAAGAGAAGAAATAGTTGTAGTAGGAAGAGCTCGTACCAGGTGTTCCCTCACGGCTCCTTTTCCTTCCCTGATAACAGATGAATATGACAGTAAGGAATACATCTTCAACTCAAAATCAAAATGCAGAAGTAATTGAAAATGTCCAATTAACAACAAAAGCTCACCCCAGCAGTATTCCCATCACTTCCATCACTGGAACCCTCAGTCTCTCCACTGTTCATATGTTAGATGACATTGTAGTTAGCAAGAAACAAAAGATAAGTCAAGAAAACCCCATCTCAGAGCCTCTCAAAACCAAATTGTTTGGTTACAAACCTTTGGGACATCCTGCGATCCCCACCCTCAGCACTCTCCTTATTGCTATTGGCATTGCCTATTGACATTGCAAGCCCATCAAATCCTTTTAACTTCTTCATTAAGCCACGATCTGTTCCTGTAGATTTTGTAGGCGTTTCACCATTCATAGGCATCCCCACCTGCAGTAGTGCGGAATGTTGATGTCAAGGACCAATCTATATTTGCATAGCAAAGATGGGCAATTTTCTACCCTTCAAGATTCAGATTCAACGTATCATTAAAATACTATCACACTAAAATTGAAATTGGAACAGCAGAAGGGGAAAAAATCTGAAACATGACTTCACTTACAGCAGGCGATGGTTGACCGCCAGGAGGAGAAGGATGTGAACCCTAGATTTATGAGAAAATATAATTTCAACATGTTAGAAACCACAAGTTTGTTCTACAGTGAAACATTCAACATCTAAAGCATAAAGCTAACACTATAAAGCTCCAAATTGAGCAAACAAGGTACATGTCCATGGAAATAAAAATGAAGACTTACAATAGGAACTGCTGGGTGCGCATAAACTCCTCCAGGTGAGTAAACTGCTGCATAAGGTGCCCCATATGGTGGCATCATAGGCTGGAAAAATTAGGAGGTTTAGTTTATCGTGGTCCTCCATTTACTAATTCGTTCTTCAATAACACAAGCAACACAGATGGCAACAATTTGAGAAATACTAAACAGAAATGATTACACTGCAAGAATTGCAAGTTATACCTGCGGTGGTCCCCACATATATGGATGGGGAGCATGACCCGATGCCATGGCCGAATTGTAATAGGGTGGGAGGGCAACTCGGGGGCCGTAATATGCCTAAAGAAATCAGAAACAATTTTATGAATACAATATGATCAAGCTTACACCTTGAAAATTCTGGTTTAAAAAAAAAAAAGCATACACCTTGTAAATGTTTTAGTAACTACTTATTATACAGGGAAATAAAGGCATGCATGAGTAGTTAACCTGCATGGCCGCCCAATCAGGATATACATGAATATTGGTCTGATCCTGTCAATGCAAAAGGATTTACCAATACTCAGACATGAATTCAGAAATCAATCACATAAATAATTGCATATAAAGGTTGCTGAATGAAAGAATTACTCTCACATTCTTGTTTAGGGAAAAATGAATAACACAAATGAGAGATACTCTTTCAAATTTTTCTTTTTTATTTTGTTTCTTTCTCAAGAATCAGCCAGATACTATTCCAGTGTCATAAAAGAAACAAGTTATTTTCTCTCATCATACCACTGCTGCAGGTGAAGTTGATTTATCAGGCTTAGAGGACTTCCCCTCTTCATTGTTTCCCATTGAGAAAATCCTTGAGCAGTTGGTAGATGAAGCAAATTCAATAGTAACTTTTTTTTTTTTTTTTGACAAAACTTGGTCGCCTGTACAAAAGAGTCAGAAGTGTGTCAAGGTGGAACTGATACAAGAAATAGACAAAAAAAAAAAAAAAAAATAGAAAGCCCGAAGGGAACTAGAATCCAAATATTAAAATCAAATCAAGAAATGAAGCTCCAACTCTTGTCTTTGATTCTGATAAAACATTAATTATATTTGCATAACAGATTATAGATTTGCAAAAATACCATTGATAAACACGACACACAACACACTCTCACTTGGCAAAGAAACAGAATCCTATGTGTAAATATGACCTCCTCGATAAAGATTGGATTAGTCAGCTTTTTCAGATTAAGAAAAGGAAAAAGATTGTTCAGCTTAGCTTTCAATTTTGAAAAAACAGGCACCGGCGAGCGTTATCAAATTAAATATCAATTAATTGAGCTTTCTTGTTCTTGTCTAATAAATTGAGAACATGAACCAGAAGTTTGCACAGTGATTCAAGACCAGCTTCATTTTATCCATAGAAATTGACAATTAGGCGGAGAGATCAAAAGCTTAAAGATCCAATCGCCAAAAACACAATCTTTTAATTAGCCATCGTCTTATCATAGCTTAATCTAGAAAATTATCTCATAATCATCCTTAACAGGAACAAATATTATATGTGGGAGATTTACATTTACTTGCCCTGAAAATATATTCAACAAATAAGGGCACTGAAGTCTTTCCCTCACCGTTAGAAGCCAGGATAGTGACAGACACAAGTATAAGTAAACACAAAAAATTTCTCCACAAATCCATCCGAAAACTAAAAGACAAGAATACCCCTTAAACACCAGTTTAAACCTCCCTGGAAAGTTCTCGCCAAAAATTCTTAGCCATTTAGCTTCTTGGACGCTCCTTTGTTAATACCGTTTTCAATATATTCCACCGTTTCAATGACTAATCCATTCCCTATTTTATTTTTCTTCAAAATTCTCTGCTATTTTTCTGGAGGATTTTGAATCCTTTGCCGACTCAGAAATGACAAAAAAAACTCAATAGATCCAGATAAGCTTCTCAATTCTTATCAATACTTTTTCTCTCATATATGAAACTTAATAAAGGAATTTCTTTTTAGACAAGAAAGAGAAATCATGAGCGGTAAACTAGAAAGCTCAAAACAAATAGTTTAACCTGAGTATTGAGCATTTCATCTCCGCATGTCCCGAAAATTTTAGTTTCCTTTTATTTCCAATATTTTCCCACCATCCAAACAGTACCAAAACAATAAAATATACTGAATAAACAAGAAGCAAAAAAAAAAAAAAAAAGAAATCAAAATTCTGCATACCTTGATTTAAATTCTACTATTCTTCGCCTTGTAGAACGGAAAATAAAAATTAAACAGCGGTGGAAACTTCAATGCTAGAGCAATCTTCAGCCGTCCGTTAAAACTTGAATTGTCCGATAGAAACCGCAGTAGTAGCTTCACAGCTCCTGCATTTTTTTTTTCTCTTTCTATAACAGAATGAAAATAGAGAAGCTTCAGTTTTGTTTTGCAGAGAGAAATTGAGGAGAGAGAAATTGAGAGGGGGTTGAAGGAGGAGGAGGAGAAGAAGAACGAGAAGGCAGCGCCAAGGCAACATCCACGTCACGGACACGTGTCGTATATAAAACAAAGTGTATGCGTACACCGTATATACGGGGCTGTGGTGGTTGTTGAGCTGGCCCATCGATATTCGCGCTGGCCATTTATTTATTCCAAACATCCCCTCTACCGTACACGTGGTATCCAGTAACTCGATCTACGCGTCTCAAACTAGGGTCCAACCTATTCCACCCGTCATGTGGCTGACGTGGTCTCTTTTTCCTTGAAATAAAAATTCGAAAAAGAAAAAGAAATATAAATTTAATTGGAATGAATAGGTCGTTTGGAGTCACGACTCACCACACACACATCCACAATCCAATTGGTTGCTTACGCCAATCTAATAAAACCTAATTATACTTTCTTTCCAATAAGATAATTCTTATTTTATAAATATTCTTGTTATTTTTGAAGTAATTAAATAACATTATTGTTTTAAAAATCTTTTACTAATTGTAAAAAAATATATATATACCTTTTACTATTTTGTCCTTTTTTTTTTTGTAGAAAAGGGTCGGATTTCATTCATAGGAGCTAAAGATGAGTTGCTCACTTACATCATATAATAATAATGATAAATTCAACTAAGGAGGCACAGCATGAAATATGTGTAGACCAAAAGGTAGCGAATGACCGTAATTACAAGACAATCCGCACCCTTTGTTCGACTCATTGCAGATATTAACCAAAATTTGTCGATACCGGCAATTTTTTCTTGCATTTATAAAAATGGCCACGTATTATTATGATTTGATTTGGAGAATGGAGGTGGAGGTGTACCTTGTAAAAGTGGATAATGTCAAATGTACTTAAAATAAAAAATGCTGGGTTGAGTAAGGTAACTTTCAAACTTTACTAGTTATTGCAAGCAACAACCAGGGATGTTTCAACTTATCATTTGTAAGTTATGTCAAAAAATATTGTTAATAAATAATTTTCAAATTATAATCATATTAAAAATAATTAATTACTGTTTTTATAAAATTAACTTATAATAAATTTAAGTATTTTTGTAAATCTAGAGGATTATATTGGTATTTATTTTAAAGAATTCATTATAATCATAATATTTATATTTTATTTTCAAAATACATATTTGTAACTCGTACAATCGCTTATAAATTATTTATTAGTTGGTTTACACGCTTAATACTTAATAGCTCACTTATTTTTAACAGAGACAGAGACTACGTCATCAAAACGGCTACGTTTGGTGTCATAGATGCCGCGCCTATTAGCTGACCCAGATTGGCATCAACCTGAGTCAAAAGTGGAAACCCACCACCACCATGTTCTCCTCCTCCTCCTTTACCTCCATTCCATTTCCACCAGAACCAACAAAAACCACATCAGCCCTTCCATAATTTTGATAGGCCGATTAGGTAAGAGAGCAATGAATCTCAATCAGCTTTAAAACAAAGGCAGTAACTTTCTTACCTTATTAAAGAAAAAAAACCAGCATTTTGTCTTAAAAAGTAATCTTTTATCTTAATAACATATTCAAATAAGAAGCTTCAATTACCTATTATTATATTTTTTTATTTATGTATAATATTATTTTAGCGGTTGCTTACTTTGATACAATTTTGCTCAATTCAATGGTTAAGTAAAAAAAAAAAAAAAACATATATAAGAAGTGTGATTTCACAAATTTTATCATTTTTGTTATTATGTAATTTGAATTAATTAATTTTATTTAAATAATATTTTTTCACATATTCTTTGTTTAAATCAAATCATAAAATTTAAAAATTCATATAATTCACAGTCTATTGAATTTCACTAATTATGTTGATTTTTTTTCCATTAATTTCAAACGATACTTTATGTATTTGGATTATTCCATCAACTAATAAAATTTATATTTAACTTTGGAAAACAATACTTCCATAAAAATATAATATATTTTGGAAAGTTAAAGAAGTATGGAAATGTGATTCTTTTTAATCGTTTTATTATAATAAATTTCTAGCATAATGAATAAAATAAAATTGACAAAAAATTACTTTCCAACAAAAAGAAATCAAAATCCAAAAACTTTTATTAAACTGGAAAGCATAATAAATAATTTTACAATGTAGGATAAAATGGGGAACCAATGGCATTTTCAGGGGCAATTAAGTAACTTTAAGTTATGGCCCACGCCCACTTTTTCATACGCGGACAGCACTCCATGTCTGACGCATCACGTTTGACTTCAACATCACGCTGTCGCTAATCTTAGCCGTCCATTCAACTTCCCAAAAAAATCGTAATCCACTTTTCCAAGTCACACTGCCTCTGCTTGAGGAGATTTTCAAAATATTAAAAAATAAAAATAAAAAAAAACAAATTAATTAATCAAGAAATGAGACCCCAATTCTGGCAGGATTCGATCCAGCGGCTAGGATGGATTTAATCTAAAGCGTTGAGATGAAGCCACGCCAGTTGAGCATAAGAGAGTATCTTTGCCAACGAGGCCTGCCTTCGAGTGAAAAAGAATCTTAATCTTAACACGTACTAATAGATAGCCCCCACCAACTTTCACATATGTCGGCGAAATATGGTCCGGACACTGACGTGTCCCACGCAGATGAACTCAGAACCACGTGGGCCCAGTCAGCACCGGTAGTAACGTAGCCAGCTCACTTAACACGCCTTCTAGACTTTCTGGAGATCTTAAATGGACCGTGGTGTCATAGCCAAATCTCCACGTGGAGGCAACCACGTGCTCATCTGTTATTAGTCCCTTCCCACCTCTCCACAATTTTATTTTTTTAATTATGATTGTCATCATACTATGATGTTTCTCTCCGCACCTAAATTCGTTGGTACAATGAAGGCTAGCGCAGATCCATCCGTTGATCTTGTTGTTATGATGAAATCAGAAAAACTACAGAAGCACCAGTCCATTCAAAAAACATTAACAAAATCAGTAAAATTTTCAAAATTACATAATATCATGCACATAATATATAGACAAACAAATACATCTCCTAAAATAATATTTACAAGGTTATTTTGTTTGTATTAAAAAAAGATGGTCTACTTCTATAAACACACGTTCGAAATTAGTTTAGTTTGCCAAATTAGTCTACAATAGCAACAAAAGTTTTAAATTTAGTTCGTGTAGGGAAAAATGTTTAAGTATATGGTGCAATTGCAACAAGATACAAAGGGGTGATGAGACTGTTCGACTTGCATGAACTGCCTTTAAACTGTAATTAACCAAACTAACTCGTTATCAAACTGTAACCATAAAGAGGACGATCTAATACGAGTATAATTTTTTCTTAAATTGTAAGTTTTTATTTAAAAATTGTGTGATTCGCTGGTCGAACTATTTAGAATGACAGAAATAGCTGATGTGAACAGCTAAACTATAAAACAGCTAAACTAGATTTGCGGTGGGATTGAAGTTTATTATCACTCACTCAAACCAAATTGTGCCTAAAGGCATGTGGAAGATGAAAGAGGAAAAAAAAACTGTAACATCGCTAACTTTATATTCTCGTTGCATCAAATATAATAAAATTTTAATAAACTCATATGTAAAAATCATATTTTTTTGAAAGTGTTAAATAGTCAATTAAATGATAATGGTAATTCAAATTAGATAATATGCAGATATCCAAATGTTGACATCTCTTAGCTCTAGCCAGACGTGTCTACGTTTCGGGTTGGGCTGCTTCCAATTTAAGGTATAGTGGTTCACAGTTCATTGGGATGGTGGTGATGAATCTGAAATGGACCATATTCTTTGTGTTTTATGGCTGTGGACATTTTAGGGGTTTTGTAATGGTTTAATCCATTTTGTACGTTTAATTTTGCAATTTAGATAATCACAATTTAATATTTTTTTAACATAAATAAGATTGAATGGTTGGCGATTCAATTTTTTGTGTGGTTCAGAGTTGATTAACTGCAATTCTGACAGACTAAACCGCATTATAATCACGTCTAGCTCTAATTAAATTAAACAAAGTATTTAAATAGATGTAAAATAATAACAAAAAATAAAAAAGTTAAACCAATTAACTATTATTACAATTTTCACCCGGCAATAACAATTAAATCTTATTCTGGAAAAAACAATTAAATCTTAATTAGAGTGCAAATTTAGATTATTGTTTAAATTATTACAAAGAAATTATCGTTATCCTAAAAATTTAAAACAATGGAAGTCTAACCCGAAAGAATGGAGAGAAGCGTGCCGGAGAGCTCGTGCTATTAAAAGCCAGCATGTGACTGCGCCTGTTGGGGTATGACATCAGCATCAGAAAGCCACGTATGAGATTAAACATGGGCCGTTGATTAGTTGGCAAAATCAACGGCTGTGCGCATTTCGTGGTGGTCTGGGAAAAGGACATGTGCTTGTAGGTATCTGACGTGGTGGCCGCCCTTTTTTTAAAAAAATCTCTCTTTTCCATTTCAATTTGAGGATTAATCAGAGGAGGACACGGTGACGTGTCTTACAGGTACATGCAACAGATGTGGGTCCCAGACGACGTGGACCTGAAGCGAAATTTTGTTTGGAAAAAAAAATGTTAATGATTCTGGTTTAGAAAATTTTAATCTTCATTGCTGTTACTTGTTGTTAGTTACTATGTTAGATTTTAAGTTGAAATTAAATCTCAAATACGATCTCATCATCGCATATCATGGTCCCACAATGTAATTGCTATCGTATTTACGGATATACCCTTAGCGTCATCGTGTCATAGTGATATTAGGCCAAGAATAAAATTGGATTGTGGAGTAAAAATAATTGGGTTTTGTAGTATGTGGTGAATAAGACTGGGTTAGGAAATGGGCAGGCTTATTTGAATTGGAGGAGTAGTAGTATTTGTGGGCTGGAAAGTTTCATTGCAGAACTAGATTTGCCTAGTTCATGTAGGTGAAGGTCAGGTTATGAATAAGATGGTTCATACTTTATAAAAATAGTAAAAGATTCACAATTATGCTCAGTTCATTAATCTCAATTGAACTCAACACTGTGAAAAACTTAAAACTTGAGATCGAACTCAATTAATTGAAATCCAAAGAGCAATTTGAGCTTCAATATATAGACAATAATTGGAAAAGGAAAAGGAAAAGGAATCCATTTAAATCATTTATGAAGGGTTATATATTGTATTTTTTTCTTCTAATATACAAGAGTCACAAATAAATAAGGTTATATTTTGAATATACTATTACAGTGTTTTTCTATCACATATGATTAGTTCGTTAATTGCAATTTTCCCAGTTGATTCATCTTAGCAGCTAAAACAAAAACCTCCTTTGTTTCTTGGTAAATTAGCCAATCAGAGATAATGATACAAAGATTTGCAGAACTGTATATAAACAAAGTAACGGAGTTGATAAAGATCACTTTTCGCACTTTATTATTTCCTTTCATCGTTCAGTTAGCAAGAAGAAAACGATGAACATTTGCCCATCCATATCTCTTGTTAGATTCCGGCGGCCTCAGCTTTTACTGCTTTGGTTGCTGATATTGGCAATGTCAACTACTTCAACCTACTCCAATTGTGAATTTAAAGCAATTTTCAACTTCGGTGATTCTAATTCAGATACCGGTGGATTTTGGTCAGCTTTTCCGACGCAGTCTGGTCCTTTCGGAATGACCTATTTTCGGAAACCGACTGGCCGAGCCACCGACGGCAGGCTAATCGTCGATTTCTTAGGTAATCAACGTCACTGACACAAGTTTAATTTTTACGATTAATTGCTAAACAGAGTAAATTATCTTCCATTCTATACAGCTCAAGTTCTAGGATTTCCATTTCTGAGTCCATATCTGCAATCCATTGGGTCCGATTTTAGACACGGAGCTAACTACGCCACTCTAGCTTCTACAGTTCTCTTGCCAAACACGTCCCTATTCGTAACTGGAATTAGTCCTTTTTCTCTGGCTATTCAGCTCAACCAAATGAAAGAATTCAAAGCTAGAGTCGATGAATTTCACTCCGCTCATAAAACAACAGGTATTATATCTACAAGCGTCGCTAATATAATTACATTGAACTAACTAACTGTAGTATTGTTCTTCAGGAGCAACTCATCTTCCATCACCGGACGTTTTCGGAAAATCAATTTACATGTTATATATCGGCCAAAATGATTTCACTTCCAATTTAGGAGCTATTGGTATAATTGGTGTAAAGCAGTATCTTCCTCAAGTAATTGCACAAATTGTAGGAACAATCAAAGTAAATACCAAAATCTAGCTTTGGAATTTTCAGAAATTGTGTATATTTTGGTACTGATTTTGCTTGGTAAAATTTGAAGGAACTATATGCATTAGGAGGACGAACATTTCTGGTTCTCAATCTTGCACCAGTTGGATGTTATCCTGCATTATTAGCAGAATTTACAAAGAATGCCTCAGATATTGACCGGTTCGGTTGCTTAATTTCTTACAATAATGCAGTTTTGGATTACAATTATATGTTGAAGCAGGCATTAACTAAAGCTAGAATGACACTTCCGAATGCTTCACTTATATATGCAGACATCAATTCTATTATGCTAGAGCTCTTTCGCCATCCCACTTCCCATGGTACGTTTATATACATATGTTATTACATTGTATTACATTATACTAAACATTAACTTGAGTTACAGGAATGACTCGAGTATATAATTTTTGTTTGACGAATTTCAATTTGTTTTATTTTTTTGAGCAGGGCTCATGCATTCGACTAAAGCATGTTGTGGGCAAGGGGGAGGTGAGTACAATTTTAACCCTAAAGTTTATTGTGGAACTAGTAAAATGATTAATGGGAAGATTGTGACAGCATTAGCATGTGATGATCCTTATAATTATGTTAGCTGGGATGGAATACATGCTACTGAAGCTGCTAATAAGATTATTTCCATGGCTATCCTTAACGGGTCATATTCTGATCCTTCTTTTTCCCTTCAACATTGTCATCTCCACCCCCATTGATGAGTCTCTAAGTTAGTTGACCACATTACATGTTTTCCTGTGTCTAGTTCCAACCCAAGTATGGATCAAAGATAATGATCAAAGAAATGAAAATAAAAGAATCATAATTGTTTCTTCTACTATTGAATTCTCGGGAAACAAAATGGGAGTACAAATTGAAATTGATCTCTCGATCTGATAAATTCAGAAAAGAAAAAAGAAAAAAAAAAAAAAAAGAGAACAACATTAATAGCAACTGAAATCAACTCAAGGAACATCATCATGTTCTAGGGCTGGTTGCGTTCTTACCATTGAAGCTGAAGGCATTTTACTATTACCAATCCGTTGAACATCAAAATTTACTCCTTTATCAGATTCAACTTCCATTTCTTTTACCTTTTTACTTCTTAAAATTTTTATAGTAGTAACCACAATCACTATTACCGAAACTAATCCTACTAAGCCAGCTCCAAGTATGATAGCCCATAAGGTCGTCTTCTTCTTTTCCTTGGTTTCTTTAGATGGAACTACAATAGAAAAATGACCATCACCTTGTGTAAGACATCTATACCCTTCAGTCATGTCCCTGAATTGGACTAACCCACTTTCTCCAAACTTGACACATTTCATTTCTCCTTCATTGGCAGATTTTAGTTTCACAAAATCGCCAAAATTAACCACAATTTCTGATCCCAATACACTAAATTTGAGGGTTTCATTGCCTAACGTGGTTAAATTTGTAGCATCATAAACTGCAAATCCAACTACAGGAGCAACTAAAGAATAACCTGTAATTTTAAAGTAATTAGAAGACAAATCCCCCAAGTTCTGACACACAATTGCTATTCTCTTCACGAATGGAAATGGTTTAACCTTTGGTGGAAAATAGAAGGAACTAAAATTTGCTCCTCTATCCCAGAAACTACTGCTCCTGAGTCTAATAATTGAGGCTTCCATGTCAGAAAAATTTGCAGGTAGTGAAACATTTATTAAAATACCTGTATGTTGTCGTTTAACTAATGTTTCCATTGCATAATTGCGAATTGATGCATCTAATGACTCAGGATCGTAGCTTAATGAGCCATCGGCCTTGGAATATGATAACAACAACAAAAAAGAAAAGATTGTGTAGAAAATCTGAGAGATTCTTTTACAACCCATCAAGATCATGCTACTCCTCAAAAGCAGACTCAAGGATTACATAATTATTGAATTCAGCTCATTAATGATGATTAGATGGAAAGATAAACAGAACAAAAAAAAAAAAAAACTGACCAAACGAATCACTGATCTAAAATTGGAAATCAGTGTTGGATGTGCAAAGAGAATCACATTTTAACGAAATGGAATCGGTGTTTGAGATGAAGGATTCTGAAAAATCAGAAATTGTGTTGTTCTAGTTCCTGCTGTTGATATCTTTGGAAGTTTCCTGGAATAAAAGGAATGATAATCAGAGGCACAACAGAGGAAAGAAAGAAATATTATACTGAAGAGAAGGAAAGGGAATAGCAGTTTAGTTATTATTAATGTCGTTTATTAGGGAGCCAGGATAGACTGGCACTGGCACCCCAAAAGAAAGTACCTTTTCTTCTCCTTTCTGAAATGTTTTTATAACGTCTTTTTTCTGATTTCTAGTTTACTATAAAAGCAAAAAGCTTGTACGTTACCGTCAGCAAAAAGCTATTGTAATTTGATGAAAAGATGGGGATTTGGATTTCGATTAATTAAACCATGCAAATTGTAATTTAGATTAATGATTAGTCGGCTTCTGTATGGAGTTTACAAGTGGAAGGCTGTGCGTTTATTGCTAAAGAAGTTGCAAATCTTGCTTACTGGGTCATGTATGGAAATAAAATAAAATAAAAAATACTAAAAGAAATGAAATAATCAGATATTTGAAAAGCTGGTTGGTCGGACCAAATGGTTCTTCGTCTTCACTTTCACTTTTGCCGTTAATGACGGACCCAAATTGAAGACCATGAATGATCAGTAACCACCTTCGTTTTTAATTAATATATTGATTCTGTTCTAAGTTCAAACCCACCTTAATTTACCACCTCCGCCTCCCTTTTTTCCCCTGAACTAAACATATTGTATTCTTTAAAAGCTTGATCTAATTTAGTTGCTATTTAATGTTCATTATCTCAGCATTATTTTTGACATTAATAGACTAATAAATAGAAGATTTTGAGATCAATTTTTGAATAACCATAATTACAATTTTTTTTAAAAAAAAAAATGTATTTCTATTTTCTACTACAATATTAATACCTATTAATTCATCAAATTTTATTTTTAATTTTGATTTAAATTTAACTATTTAAATTGGCAGTATGAAAAACCAACCTAAACTGGATTTAACAAAACTTCGATTTCATTCATAGTTCATAACTCTAAACAGTTTGAGGCCCAAAGCCTGCTAGCTAACAGGAAGACCCTTTAAACCCAAAGTCTCAAACCATTTACGACATCTTTTTTTTTTCTTTTTTCTTTTTTTTTAAAGAAAAATATAACATTTTAATGGGCAAAAATATTTTTAATTATCAAGGTTGCAGATTATTGCATTTTCTCAATCATAAAGGACAAAAATGTAAAGAATGATTTAATTTTATAAAATTAAAATATAAACAATGAACTATCATTATTATTATGCTTAAATTTACGTGAAAATTCATTTTAATATTCGTTTATAGAATGCAGGTAGACACTATTGAAACTCAAATACTGACCATGGAAGAAGGGAAAGAAAACGCGCCTCGAACGAGGATTACAGATAGGGAACCAGCCAATCAAAATGCTTCGCGCCTACACGTGTCATTACCAGAATGAGAGTCAGAAACTCAGCACAAAAAATATCATCACCGGATAATAAACCCAAAAAACTCAAACATTTCGAAATAAACAAAAATAAAAATACTAAAATTACCAAAACAAACACAACGATCAAAAGGATAGCAAGCCTCAGCGTTTGGGTAGCCACACATCAATATCCTAATGGCAGCGACGGTTTATGCGGCGGGAGCAGCAGTATCCTCATCCATGGTGGCTACCACCACCACCACCGTCGCCGCCTTGATTCCTTCTGCTAACAGAACCGCCCGCTGCTCAGCCTTGCCCTACCTTCCACCTCGCCTTTCCTTCCGCTCTTCCATTAAACAAGTCTCAGGTACTCCCTGTTTTTATCTCTACTCGCCAGTGTAAAGTAATGCAAGATAAACCGAACAAATCTTATTGTCATGAAGCATTTTAGTAGAAGGTTTGCTTTGTTTAATAGCGTAATTAAGAAAGGGAGGAAGAATGCGGATGGAGAAATTAATTCCAGTATCTGAATTCTTTAGAATTACCTAATTTTTGTTTCTAATGTTTATGAATTATGATGAATTGAGCTTATTAAAATTGAAATTATTGTTTCTTGGAGAAGAGCCTCGCAGGTTTTCTCTGCTTCAGACCAGAGCCTCATCGGAAGATACATCCAGTACCGTTGAGGCCGGTGAGCTATTCGAAGACTTGAAGGCAAAGGTAAAAAGAGAGAGTAAAAAAGCCGTGTATTACTTGATTTTGTTATCTAAAGTTGAACGAAATTGATGTTTTGTTGGTGAATATTTAATAGTGGGATGCAGTTGAAAACAAGTCCACAGTGCTTCTATATGGAGGCGGGGCAATAGTTGCTGTTTGGCTATCCTCCATTGTTGTGGGAGCAATTAACTCAGTACCGCTGGTGAGTTAATTAATCAAATGAATAATAAAAAATGGAAAATGAAGCTTTTGGTATCTAATTCGTTCTGTTATGTATCAGTTGCCCAAGATCATGGAGTTGGTTGGGCTTGGATATACAGGATGGTTTATCTACAGATATCTTCTCTTCAAGGTAAATCAAAGTGGTCTAAATTTGATCTCTCATTCTCCAAATGCAAATTTATGAGATGTTTTAGAGAGACAGAATTTATGCATTGTGAAATTACTTTGATAATATTGCTAACACGAAACATATTTGACTTGGTCAGTCAAGCAGAAAAGAACTAGCCACAGATATAGAAACACTGAAGAACAAGATTGCTGGAAGCGAGTAAATCCAAGCATTTCCTTCTTTTGCGGGTCTTCATTTAATTTCAGTAATGTGTATGTATTGTAAGACATATATGTATCTCATATTGTAGATTAGAGCCTTGAATGAACGGTCTTATTTTTGCATTGTAATAATAAGGATACTCAATTTCATCTGTGTGCTTATATTTTTTTTGGCTCTCAAGTCTCCGTTGTATGATATCTTGATTATTTAATGAAGCACGTCTCTATTGGTAAAATGAAGCACCTTTCATTCCAATTAAATCTATACGTCTTCAACATGGTTGTGCTAAAGCAACATGGCAGTCATTAATATCATAATAACAGCCAGCATCCCCTTAAACCACACATCATAATTGAGGAACCCCTTGCAAGCAATTTTTAGCTTGGCACTATCATACAGCAATAACAACAATCCTACAACATTTCCATTTCCTACACGTTATATATATAAAAGGGGCATTGTCATTCATTGTTTAACCTTCCTTCCGATAAAAACTAGCTCAGTATATGGTGCCTACTTATTACATTTCATACCCTCTTGGTTAGAGCTGAGTAACAATAAAACAGGTTAGAACTTCTAGAGGAAAGCTTTCAAGTCAGTGATTCAGCCGGATTGTGAGCTCAGCTCTAAGATGCAAAACCCCATTGATGAAGTAGATACTATCATCAGCCATGAAGGAAGTCCATGGAAGGGCGAATAAGTTACGGTAGCCAACTGCCTTTCCCCCAGTGAATGTGTAGTTCCCTTTGTATTTGCTCACAAACTCTTCCGTCGGCTTTGTCCTCACTGCAAATTCATAATCCACCGCTATGCTAACACATCCCTTCTCCTGCATTCCCAAAAACAAACCAAAACAATGGAAGGAGCTCTGCTGGTCCATGTTGCAATGTGCTGACAAGAAAAATCCTTGTCCACCCAAGTGGAATGCCTGTGAATAAACTCGCCCAGAAGGGAACAGATTTGCACATTCTTCCCGCTTCAAGTCCAGGTAAACCACGCACTGTTGCCTGGGAAGTTCGAATTCTACCACCTTAACTGGCCTATACTTGTATGCACGCTCCACGAATCGACGAGTCACAGATGCTGACTCCTCAGCTGCAAGGGATCTTTGTCGATGCGGGGCCTCAGCCTTGAAAAAGAGAGCCTCCAAAACGAGCTTAGATGCAACATCATGATCAAAGTCGGGACATGTTAAAACCTTCTTCAGCTTCCGACAAGTCATGTAAGGGAATCGAATGTAACGAGCTAGGCGTGCACCTAGGACTTCCCGACGCTCCTCGATGTTTGGGTACTGAGTTCTGGTCCACTTCAACACAAAGTCATATACAGCATCTTCAGAAGCAACCTGAAGATCATCACTGGATAAAATTGCCTCCACACCAGCCAGTGGCAAGGACATCACCTCTTCTTGGAATCTGGTAAATTTCAAACAAGCCACCCAAAAAACAAAATTATACTTCTACAGAGGAAAAGCTTAGCAGAAAATATTGTTGTACTGCTGCCTAAAATTTAAAGAAAACACAGCAAACAAGATTATCTATATATGGACAAGACCACCAATATTTCTAGTCCTGAGACGACTAGAAAGAAGGATCTTGAATGAGATGGCAAAGAAAACTATTAAAAACAAAAAAAAAAATAAATAAATTGAAGTAAGCTTACTTTGTCATATCCCTATAACGAGAAGCAAGATATTGCTTTGCGGCATCAGTCAATGGTTGGACTGCTTCAGCCATTAGAACACTGGAGGGAAGCTCCAGATAAAGCAAAGCAGATTCTGGTGTCATGGGCATGTTACGCAATTGTCGGCTGCAATACCTCATACATGAAGCAACCTCGAATTTATCAGCAGCCATCAACACATCAAGCATGCCCGTAGCTGTAGTGGTAGACAAAGTATTGCTGTACATAAAATTCAGAAGCTCCATGAGGGCAGCTTCCTCTGTTAAAAAAATTATCCGAAAAGGTAGAAAGTTAGTGAGGAAAAACTTCTTTCCAACACAAGTAGCTAACCAAAATAAAAAGATATAACATATACCAGATGCGTTGATCCGTAGTGTCACATGCCGCTGCTCCGACTCTCTCATCCCATTTGAGAAAAGCTGCCAGAAAGGATGTGTAAGAGAAATTACAAAAACTAGAAAAAATAGCAGTCAGAACCTTCTTTCAAGAGCACAGAAAATCACCTTGTAGAAGAATGGACTTTTTGCTGCCAAAATGGGGGAGCTAATGTGCAGTGTTTTAACTCTCACAACCGTAGAGCAATCCATGCTCCAAGTTGACTCATTGCCATCTGCAGGTTCATCACCTACAAGGGTTTTGGGCAAAATTAAGAAACATAAATTCAATCTCTATAAGAATATAACAGAAATTTTTATGACTAGTTCAGTTCCTAATAAAAGCCAAGTCAAGAGATTCAGGGATGAATGTGTGTAAACCTGAAGATTGTATGAGGCGTGGAGCAAAACCTGAAAATTTTACTAGCCACAGATCAATATAGCTTATTCACATAAGGAAACAGAAAAGGCTAATATGATAACTTGAAAGGATTAAGTAAGATCATATCCAACACAACCATTTGAAAGCAACCCCCATGGCTATTCCTAATAATAATTCTTCCAGAAAATAACTTTTTCAAAGGAAAACTCAGAAAAATTAGTAGTAGCGTGAGATGAGCAAGAGCATATTGGATTTGACAAATTATCTCCAACAGTTCGCTTAACGCAATAAGTAATACATATGTCATTTACTTTCAAAATCATATTGAAAGCGCCACAGGCGACATAACAAACATAATCTTCAGTTTTGCTCTCTTTCAATTATGACTTGACTAAATTTAAAACATCAATGACCTCTTCTTCTTAGATTCTTTTTTGGATAATAGTATCCTCATTAATGAAAGCTTCCCCCCTGATGACGACAAAGGAACACCAAGAAACCGACAAACAAAGAATGGGCAAACAAATGACGTCAGAAATTCACAATGGAACAACTTGATTATAGCAGTTTATCTATTTATTTATTCTCTCCATGCAGAAGAAAGATATTTCATTTTATCCATATTACAAGAAAAAGCATCTAGCAATATCCTTGAAATACCGAAGAGATTTGCAAAAGTACCTGGGGGTGGCTCTTCAATCATTGCATCTGTTTCCTCGTCTTGATTCTCACAGCAAGCACAATCATCCATATCGGGTTGGTTACAACTCCAAATCTGCTCCTCCGCACCAATAGATACTTCCACAGCTAAAAGATCATTGTGAAGAACATTAGCCATCATTAATAGGGTTAGATTGAGGACATTAAGATTAAAACCCAAATGAAAGAGCAGGCATTCTAAAAACAATAGAAAGAATAGGAGAACTGAGGGGCTTGTGGGTATTCTTAAACAATATCGCCAGTCAACATAGATGAGAGTGAAAAATCCATCCAAACAGCTGATATGCAACGACAAGCCCGAAAATTAAATTTTCAAACAGGGAACCCGAAAGAACGTTGTACATATACAAAAAGTAAGTGCAATAAAATTTTGAAAACCAGAAATTAACGGGTTATAGAGAGATTTTCATGTTTCAATACTCATTTCATTTCTCAAATTTCTCAGCATGCAACCAAAGCCCCAGATTGCAAAAAAATAAATTCTCTTACAAAATGAATCCCTAACTAAACAAAATACAGAAATAAAAAATATTAAAACAAAGGAAAAGAGAGAAAAACCATTTTCCTTCTTAATATCTTCTCTCCTCCTCTTACGGTGTCTAGCCCAATCCGCAATACTAGTACATCCGTCGCCAACGGACCTATTATCAGGCGAGTCACCCATGATCTCGATCCGAAGAAGGCGGTCAGAAAAATTACTATCATTGAAAGCGAATCCAAAATCTCCATCGGAAGGAGAAGAGCCATGAGCATAAAGAGAAGAAGAATCCATGTTATTGTCGGTGGCAGTGAAGAGATCGGAGGTGGTGGAGCCTCTCATCCACTCCCTCTCCAAAAAAAATCAGGTAGAAACCCTAGAAATTAGGTGACCTCAACCTGGGACTTATCTGGAACCTGAAAATGAATCAGGCCCTTGAGGGGAGAGGGAGAAAAGGCGTGAGTGAGGCTACGATTTCTGTAACAGAAATTTTAATATTTAAAAGCAAAATGACATAACAGAACAGAAGCAGTTTTTGATTTGTTGTATTTTCTTCTTTCTTCCAATTAATTTAGGGTATTATCAAATTTTAGTTTTAGGCAGCTACTACCACGCGCTTCAACTCTTTAATTCTATCATTTGTCATTCAATTATGGGATAATTAATTTCAAGTACCTAAGTTTTTCTATAATCTATTATCAGATCCTCCTATTTTAAAAAATTATTTAAATATTCTTTAGTTTTCACTTTATTTACACTCGAATCTTTTCGTTTTAATATCCATTTATTTTACTGTTAAATATGATTAAAAATATCAAAATAACTCTTATATTATATTTATTTAAGGTTCTTAAATTTTACTATTAGGTATTTTTTATGTATATTTAATTTTAATTTTTAATAATAATTTATTATAAAAAAGAAATAAAAAATTTATAACTCACTCATCCTATCTTTTTCATCAACACAATCCACTACTCATACAACCCATCCCCACCACTATCTTTGTTCTTCATTTCCAGTCACACCACCAAATGATAAAAAAATTTATTTCATATTTGAAATGAGTTTTGAAATTTCTTATTTTACAATTTTTACCCTTTTTGCTCGATAGAGAGTTTACCGAAGAGCAAATATTCTAGTAGCTGGAATACCTAAAAGTTATTGGATGTCAGCAAACCCAACATTATCAGAATCATATTCCTACAAGCAATTAAAAAAATACATCAATTCAGCTAATGAAACTAAAATTTACCAAAAAATACCCAAACAGATCGAAACTCTCGCCAAAAAAAATCAAATCGAATAAAATTCAACCAAAAACAAAAATTCTCAACGCCAAACAAAGAGAAGGAAAATAGGAGTTTGAAACTTAAAGCTCGTCAGGAACCTTCAAAAAATGTGGGAGTAGCCATTGCAATCCATTTTCAATCGACACCCGAACTAACATGTGGTTCTGGTGCTCGTCGGAGTATTAATGGCCATAATGAGGCTTTAAATTTTTGACAATCTCTCTCTCTCTCTCTCTACAGCCGGAAGAAAAGAGGAGGTGGCAATGGTCGGAGGAGATGATGGTGGCTATAGGGGCTTGAGGAGCAGCGGCAATTGTCTACTTTGCCTTGCTGCTGATATAGAGAGAGAACACATAATGGGAGTAGGAAAAGCTAACAGAAGTACATTTTAATATAATTATTCAAAATTTAGGGACATTTTAATCTAATATGCAAACTATTGAGACAATTAAACCTAATATGTCAAACATTTGTAAATTAATAATTTTCCTTGTGATTTCTTAAGCTGCCTAATATTTAATTAGGAGTCACATAAAAGGACAAACTTTGAAAATTCCATTTTGACTCTCTAACTTGTATGACTTTGTATATAAATTCATTCTACACTTTTAATAATTTACATTTGATCCATATTATATATACTTTTACAAATACATATTCTAATTTTGGCAAATATACAATTATATCCTTTTTAAAAAAAAAATAAAAATTGAACTAATTTGTCCATGTTGTTTAATATATTAGTATGTTTTATTTATTTTTTTATAAAAATTATATTATTATATTATTCCGTCAACTAAACTCTACATTTCGAATTTAATTCACCACCTTTATTAAGTCAAAATTTGAAATATACAGAATTTCAGATAGACTTATCTATGATTTTACATCTTAAAATATCCGATTGACATAAGAAAAATACAAAACATCTAACATTAATTTTATTTTAACTTCAACAAGAATAATTTTACAATAAATATAAAAACTTACACAAATCAGATATTGTAGCTAGCCTCACCATTTTACTATTTAAACAATAGAAGCTGAAAGCTCCCGTTATCATTCAAATGGCAAGCTATAATTATACAAATTACTTCTTGCAAACAATTCCATATCCAGCAGAAGCTCCACGAGTACAATCCAAAGTGCGATAATCAGTAACTTGTTTAATAATCTCAGTATTTGAACCATCATGAACAGAGAAAATGCAAGTTTCACATTCAGAAGAAAGCAAAGATTTAGTTCTATACTTGGCTTCATCTTCTAAAACTAAAACTGACATTGCTACACCTGACTTCGCCGAACTTTCGAAATCATACTTATAAGTTATGCCCAAAACTCCATCAAAATAAGGAGACAAGTTAAAGAATCTGAATTGAACCTCTAAATGGGCAAAACAATCGTCTTTAGGCACTTGATATTTATAAACTCTGTCATCTTCCTTAGTTACAAATACAAGTTGGCCATAATTTCAACAGTATCCTTAATACTAACTATAACACTGTTTTTTTGGGACGCTCTTTCTACTTTGACAGTTTTTTTAAGGTGAATACCAAATAGAAAGTGATTCTTCAGGGATGGTTAATTCTTGACCGTTGTAACTGAATTTCAAATGGTCGACTTCACTATCCCAAGTTGCTGCGATTGTTGCTTCAAGAGAAAATGAGTTTGAATTGAAAAGAATTCCCAAAGCTTGAATCCAAGTAAAGTCTCTTGTTCTTTCTTCTGGTCTATGCCCAATGAAACGACCGTTGATTTGTAGATTTGAATCAGATACTAAACTAAAATGGTCTTTGCTTTTCCCATGGAAATAGAAAACGACACCATCACCCCGATGAATCGAGGATCATAGCAAGCTGATCACGAAGTGTCACAACTTGCTCTGCACCCTTCAAAAAATATATAAAAGCATAAATAAGGTTAACCTAAATAAGCAAATATTCAATCATAAATTTTAAAAAATCAATTAAATAGCACTTTTATATATAGACATCACTATAGTATATATAACACATTTTTTTTTTTAAACTGAAATATATGAAATTTAGATATGTTACTCTTGCAATCAGCCTTGCATTGTGGGTGATCACAGTTGACATAACAAACTTTGGCTTTAGGGTCATGAGAGTAAGTGCTATAGCATTAATAAGGGCATTCTATGTTCTTCCCGTAGCATCGGCTAAGTGGGTTGCTGCACTTCACTGATTCTGCATTTGCTTGTATAAACACTGCAACAGAAGAAGCTACCAAAATAGCTACAATGAAATTGCTTCTCATCATCTTCATGTTTGATGTGAATGGATTGATTTTGGGATATGAGAACTCAACTTCTTCTTCTGCTATTTATAGATTTTTCACTCTGTAAACTTGATTTTCAATTAAGCTTTAACTCGTATATGAAGCATGAACATGGTGTGCCAATGCTTTGTATAGAAGATGAAACTCCAAGTTGGTCCAAAAATAAAATATAATAAAATAAAAATTATATTTTATTAATTTTAGAGATATGATATACATTAAATTAAAAAAAACCAACATCAAATGACATTAAATGGACAAAAAATGCACAGATATCAAACATTAATTGTATGAGTGGGCGACTTGCTAAATAGTTAAAATTTTTAGATTAATATACACTGTTATTTATGTTAAACAAATTTAATGTAATTTAATTTACTGCAATTTTTTTTTAAGAAAGGCATTTTAATCTGCAATTTTGTGTTTTAAAGTAATATACAGTTGATTGAATAAGTTTTAATAAAAAATATATAAATGTCGAATTAATAATACATCAACACTTATAAATTATTTAACAAATTAAAAATAAAAAGTTACATAAAAAATAATTTTTTAAAAAAATTAATATAAGTCAAATATTCAATAAACATTATAAGAAAATATGAAATATAAAATACAGAACATAGTCCATGTAAAGATAAATAAATAAAATGCTAAAAAAGGCAAAATGCTTTCTGCAAAACTGTTGACATGCGGAACTTGAGACAGGTAAGTTGTTAATTTTGACAAATAGTAATATTTGTTTCCAAAGTTAGGAAGGCCCAACCCAATAACCCTTTCATTAATCACATCTAATTATCAAAATGATCCACACATTACATTAATCTTTATCTAATTATGATAACCACGCAAGAGAAAAAAGTAGCTGTTTCTTTCATGCTTGGTTGAAGGTAAAAATTTGTAAGTTGACCATTGTTTACGGTAGGTTTACAAATATTCAAATTTGGTAAATTTTGCAGTGTTAATTTATCATGAGTTTATGAAACATTTATGAAAGACTTATAAACTCCATTTATAATTTACAAACAAATTATCACTAATATATTACCAATTTATAATGAGTTTACAAGTAGTTTAGAGAAAAAAGAATTAATACAATCTGCAACCTTCTCACTTGTAACTAGATGTCACATCCTACCAATTAATCTCTCACATCAAAACTAATTGGATTGTTTGTTGTTCATCTTCGTGAAAATCAAAAGTTGATCACCGACTCCACGCTAGCTCTCCGCATTCACCTTCTGCATAAACATAGAAAGAAAGATGAATAAAAAAATTTTAAACAAGTATAAACATATGATAAACAATAATAAGCAAATATAATAATTTTAGATGAACAATGTTTACAATTCTTAATGTGCGAACTGACCCAAACGAGAGATGACTAATTGGTAGAAGCGATTTGGACCATAATTATTTTATACAAATCTTAAATGGTTATTTATAAGTTTTTAAGATTGCTTAACTCTGTTTATCATTTAGCGGTCATTTAGGAACCACGTCAATATTTACGTTCAACCATTGTCTTATAATATTTTTTTTTTACCCTACAAACATTAATAGATTGGCCAGAGCCTGTCTCATAACTTCTATTGTCGTTTGAATATTTTAGTCTAAAATTTAAGTCATGATTTAATTAATTTGTGAATAACTCAATTGAAATTTGAATTGTCTCTTGATTCAATTTAATTTTATGCAACACTATTCGCTGCATCACTATCCCTCTTAATATCATGACCAAATTATGCAAAAATAGAAGATTTAATGAAACCAAAGCAAACGCGACAACAAAAATTAATGCAAGTACATAGTCAAAAGTTACATTAAAAAATACGTCGTCAACATAAGAATTCATTTAAAAATACGTCACTTTGACCTGAAAATTCATTTTCATGTCAAAAATCTGTAAATCGCTATTTCACTGCCTTGCAACTACAAAACCAACATAGATCGATCAGCAAAGAAAGAAACGAAGGGTAGAAAAGGAAAAGCAATAGAAACTCCCTTCACTCCGAGACCAAAAGGACGAAAGGGAACACATCTTCAAGTGTTCCCACCCGCACCATAGTCGCACTCACTGGGTATACCATGAACTTGAAGCCGGGCCACTCACCTTTTCTCCTTTCAAAGCTGGAGTGAGAGAGCTCCTATCATTTAAACCCAAACCCTCCCCCTCCCCCAAACACTAATTAATTACCATATTATTTATAATTATCAAATAATTGCTATTAATATTTACTAAATAAGAGAAAATTTTGAGTTGTAGTCCTTAGTACAAAGTGAGGAGGGCCTTATATATAGGGCTAGAGCCTTGGGGAGGGTTACCTCGACCCTACCCTTATATTTGGCAATAAAATCAGGGTCATTAATATTTGAGATTTGTAAAACATCTAATTAATTAGAATTTTCGTATACATTGTAATACCAAGGGACAATTACGGCTTGCTCACATTATGGCACACGTAAGTTTGAATAAGAAGTAAAAAAAAAAAAAATTAGAAATTTAATCTACTTCGGAGGGAGTTAGTTTGATTGTTGTATGATTGCACTTCGTTCTAAAGCCTCTAATGAATAAATTTATCTTCTTCAAAAATCCCCTTTGAAATAAGTCAAGGAGGTTGAGATAAGAATAAAATCAAGAATTAAGAAATATTGCAGTTAGGTTCTTATATTTTTGTAAGAAATATTTTATTATTCAATTATTATAGTTTAGTAATCACATTAGATAATTCAAAAACTTCGTGGCTGATCAGTCTTTAATTATGTTGCTGAGATATGCGCTGCTAATCAGTGTGACGATTTTCTGTAGTTGTTGATTGTGAAGCTATTTTCTCACATCATATGGATGCTAGATTTAGTGATAAAGAAAGTTCCTCGTTGATCAGCAATACATTCAATAACAGAACTAGCGACAATTTTTTTGTCAAATATAAAAAAAATAGGAGTTTTAGGTGAAAAATCTTAAAAATTAATGATGCAATCAGTGACGGATGGTATTGTTGCTAATCAACGACGGAGCATACTCTGTCACTAATTAGTGATGTTTGAATCAGCGTCAAATTTTTGTAAAAAATTCAAAATAAGCAAGAGTTTTAGGTAGAAAATCCTAATCCTACGAATTAGCAACAAAATTAATGACGAACTGTCTTGTTTCTAATTAGGAACACATTATGTGATAGATTTAGTGACAAATGCTTAGGCCGTATAGCGTCGCAATAGCAGCAGAGTGTATTACATCACTGATTAGCAACACAATTAATGACTAAATCAAACACAAAATTAAGAAAACTGTTTAGAATTTAATTTGTCGCTAATTGCATTATGAATCGCGTTACTAATTTCCAAAAATTATTTAATAAACATCCATTTCTTCCTCATTCATCCATTTTTTTTCTCATATTTTTTTTTCTATTCCTCCAACCATTTGTAAAAATAAAATCTTCACAAAGCTACAAAAGCTGCAACAAACGTCAATGTTTTTGCTTTAAAATTAGCGGCAAATAAGTGTTACTGATTGTGTGCTGAATGTGCCCCTAATTATCGACATAATTAGTGACATATGTTATTCTCTTTTGTGCCAATATAATGTGTCGCTGATTGCATCGCTAGATGTGTCGATATTTAGCGAGACAAGTAATGCGTTGCATCACTACATGCTTAGCGACAAACATTCTACAACTATGTATTTTGTGTCACTGATGGTATCACAACACCCATTCCTCGATAATCGAGTAACTGATTGCTTGATTGAGTGTTTTTTTGGTAATGATAGAAAAATAACTAATTTGGTTTAATGGAGTGATGCTAATGAATTAAAGTAAATTCAAATGCATGGACTTAATGAGTTATTTAATTCAAAATACATAGATTAAATTGTAATTCTTCCTTAATGTTTAATTACAAAATCACAAAAAAGTCCAGCATCTTCAATGCTGCGGATTGCCATTTATGGAAAACAAAATATTTTTTAAAGAAAAACTTTCGGACATGTACAAATCTTGAAACCACAGGTCCAAACGAATCATTAAATAAATGTGGGCTTAGATGTTGAAATTGCAGTGCAGTTTAATTTCTTGAACATAGCCTCTCAAAAAGCAACAGGAATCTTTCCTTTAGCAATCATTAATAAAAGAACCTGTAAAAAACATTAGAATCATCAGAAATTCAGAATGAACCAAACAAATTTACCGTCAGTAATTAAAATAAAATAAAGAGTATAATATACAGTAATTGAGGATTGAAAATAGTAATGCAAATAATAAAGAATATTGTTAAAGAAAGACAATAGAGCTCCCTTCACTCCAATACGAAAAAGACAAAGGTGACCATGTCTCCAAGGTCATGCAAACCCTTAGCCTGCGGTCCGTGGTTTTGCGCAGCCAGGGGTATTCATGAACTAGCAGCCATGACCGACCATCGCCTCCTTTATGATGGAGCGAAGAGAGCTCCATTAAGCCTTCCCCCATATAAACCCCTCATTAATTACTTAATTAATTATAATTAGTGTTAGCGAATGAATTGACTGAGAAAGAAAGAAGTCGGTTGCTTGATTTGGAGAAGAAGAGAGATCCTTATATAGGCCAACTACTGAAATTCAACAATTGATCTCAGCCGTTGAATTTGATATTTAAATTTAATGTAATAAAATCGAATTTATTGCTTATGGTATCTTTTTTCGCAACACATTAATGTAAGAAATCATTGGTTGATTGTTATTTATGAATTATTATTATGATCATATAATAATTACTATAATATAATCTTCTTCATCATCGACCTCAAGCATTGGCAGCAGAATTTGAGGGTCCCGTTAATTTGCAGCTGTGTTCATATTTCTAGCCATTTCATTCGAAATGCTTCTTCTTTTATTTATTTTATTATTTTTAATTTAAATTGAGTGGAGTTGGTGCCCCATAATTATTCTCCACTTTTATATATCAAAAATAGACTTTAATTTGTAATTTTATGGAAATTTGGTTTAATTGATAATATATTTGAAATTTACTTTAAAAAAATTATAAATATTTATTTATTAAAAATTCGGTAGTTACACTTTTCAATATTGGTCCACTACATACCTCAACTAGAAGGTTCCTTTACAAGAAGATTATAATTTATAAATTAAAAACATTTATTTACTTAAACATGAAAAAGAAAAAAATAATTAGACATGCAATGCACTGTGAGAGTCTAATGTCTTGAGAATATTCCAATACTTATAGTTAAAATAACACATCAATAATTATTTAATTAGTGGTGTCTTTATCACAAAATTAACAAATATCTATAAGCAATTAGAGACTCTAATCCAACCTAATTTGTTTATGGTGGATGGTTAGTCATTTATTAGGTGGACTTACTCTTTCTTTCTTCCTTTTTGCAATTTAAATACTATTTTTGTTTTTAAATAATATAAATGACAAATAGACTTTTTGGAGTTTTAAGAGAAAAGACGTTATTTTCCAACTGCTCACCTATACTACCTACAAATAAGTGAATAAGGGAAATATTTCTATTTAGAACGCTTTTATTAAGATACTTAAACTATAATTGATTAAATTATCTTTAATTTTAAATTATATGAATTAAAATTATGATTTCATATTTTTTGCTGCGAATCATTTTTTACCATAAATCAAATTTATTTATGTTAAATATTTTTTTAAAAGAATATTGCATTTAAATAATTAAGATTCTCCTTTGATTTCTCTTACGTCCACCAGAGGAGTCTGCAATTTTATTACGAATGAAAAGCACCAACTGAGGCATATTTTATTAATCAACCGAATATTTTAGGTTTGCTTTTGATTTATTAAAGTGATTGGAGAAACAAAGTACAATATAAACATCATTTAGCATCTTAATTTTTTTAATTGTGGTAAATAGGAATTAGTGATTCATGACATGGGATCAAAATTCCTCCATGCCATGTTTTAGGACCTGCGTCCATTTTTATTCCACCCAATTATATTATTTTACTAAATTCCATTTGTGGCAAAAGATTTAATTGAAATTTTTATTTTTCATTTTATTTTTTGATACCTAGAATTATCCTATTGGTAATTCTTAATTTTATTTAGAGAATTATACACAAAAATCTTTTAATTCTATTATTAAAATATTTCCAGTCCTATCATAAATTATGGCTGATATGATATAGAAAATAAAAAATATAGCTCTTCAACGCAAGTATTTTTACAATATGTGCCAAAATTTTTATTTTATTTTTTTAATATTATGGAATTTCAATTTGAATGGGATCATAAAAATTTGCCCCTTTCGGTCATTTAATTGTTTAAAAATCGAAACGCCTTCACATTTTGTGTATTAAAATAAAATGTATATTAAATTGATTGCCTACATTGATATGATGTAAAATCAATGTATTTTTTCTTCTAAAAAATAATTTTTTAAACAAATTTAGATGCACAAATAAGAAAATGATAAACTTGAGCTGAATTCCTATATTTTCTTTTACAAGTGCAAAACTGACATTAGCATTCCATCTACATCTACTACGCGGAAACATGGAAGAACAAAGAGTGCTATAAGAAAGATATTTCCTACTATTAAAGTGCTAACATACAAAAGTTATTTCTTAGAAAGCTTTTTGCCATTTCAGTCAAGCTTTAGAGAGTTTTGATCGAAATCTCTGACTGTCCAATCTTGCTTCTAGTAGCTTTGCCTTCAAGGTACTTTCATTTTGGCCCTCATCCAGCTGCACTGAAGATTCAGATTTATCAAACTTTGGAGATGCCAATTTTGACATCCATTTTCGCACTGGACTTGCATGTCCCGCACTAAACACAGGCTGCACATGACAATCTACCTTCAAATCAGTTTCAGGATGAATCCTATCTCCTTCCGATGACAATGAATGATTTCTGACTAACTTATCTACTATATTGTTCGAGTTTATCAGCGAATCCATACCCGTTATTTTCTTTGTAGATTCTGAATTCAGTATTTCCTTGAAATGACTTTCTGATGAACTTTTAGCCTTACCCAGTCTATTTAGGCTGCTGGTGTTCTGTTTTTTACTTGTGCTTTTGTTTAGTTCAAAACAATGTGAAGCACTCTCGACAGAATCTTCTTCATCGGCAATGTCTCTGGGTGCACTTACGGCCTCATTTAGGGGGAAGGACTCCCGCCGTGAGCAGTAGTTTGTTGTACTGTCTTTCTTCAGTTCATTGGAATGTCTAGCTTGGAGAAAGGTTTCAATATCTACGCTTAAATTGTCAACGATTGAATTCTTTTGAACAAGCTCATTTTTAGCTGATGATTGTCTCATTTGCGCTCGTTCATCCAGCCATGCTTCTGAAATGTGGAGAACCAAGCAGTCAGGTTGTCCAGACTTGCCAACATGATCTGTCTCAGATTTGTGCCTTAGGGACCGAACCTCTAGTTCATAATCTCTTATTCCTGTAGCAAACTCATCGCATAAATTTTCCAATAGAATCCGAGCTTTCCTTTCTCTCTCAAGTTCCTTTAAAGCATTAGAGAAAGCAGATTTCACTTCAGAAAGCTCTTGAGCTAGCTTCCGATGCAGACTCTCTGAGTGTTTCCTTAACTTCCTTTCATCTTCAAGCTCTTTTCTTGATGACTGAACGGCAGCTTTAATTCGGTTGTGCTCTTTACTTCTTCTGATTACTTTATCTTCAGCAAAATTCTTCATTAAGTCGTCCATTTCTGCTCTGCTAATTTTTTTCTCATTGAGCAACTCCTTTATTTGGGACTGAGAACGGTCAAGTTCCATTTTCAAAGATTTTAACAATGACATATTGCATGATTGGTGTTCTTCAAGACTCCATATTCGATTAAGTACTTTGAGTAATTCTGCTGATGTCTTCAGGCGATAACTTGACTCACCCTTCCTGCCTCTAAAATCCAAAGAACTAGTAGGAGACACCAAGCCTTTATGAGGCAGCATCTGTGAAGAAAAAGAGTATTTAACGGGTTTATAAGCTCATGAATTTTCTAGAATTTTGCACAACGTCACATTTCACACTTTGTGTATTTCACTTATAATTATAGTACAGGGTTTTGGAAACAAGATTAAATAGTAAAGGAATTATAACTGCTTTAGTACCTCCATTGAGCTACCACCACTTGCAGAAGAAATGGGCTGTTGAGCATGAGTTTTTCTATCGACAGATCTACGATGTTGTATCAGCGGTTCTGCGATATGTCTCCTTGAGGGACTTGAACTTGCTGGCTGCAGGAAATATTTAGAGTTAGGGAGAAACTCTCGTTTGAAAATAATAGACATCAACCGGTTTTTAGTTCTATCATCATATAAAATTTCTGATTCATCTTCTTCACATCAATTAAGCAGTTAGCAGCATTACAATTTGAATAGACAAAATAAACATCAGAAAGCTACGAAACAAAATAAGTATCAGGATGAACTCTTCTAATTCATCAAGAAAAAAGTAACACCCCCCACCCCTACACACGCATCTCCTTCCTATAGCAAAATTACCTAAAATATATGTTAAAATTGCAGGAATCCCAAGGACACAAGCTCAATTTTGGGACAGGATTTTAGGAAAACGTAGACCATATGATCCTCTCCAACACAAATTGAAACTAACTAAAAAAATGGTTTTGGGACAGTTAGGATGCAAGATGGAGGCTGTTTTCTGCATTGATTACATTTAATTAACTAAAAAATATCAACTGTAAGCTAAAAAGAAGAAGGCCGGCCGGCCAGCCAGTAAGCAAAACCCTACAAAAATCAAATGTAGTAAAATCCAAAGAAAAGAAGAAACTAATTAAAAAAATATGGATAAATACATAAACAAAAATCCTAAACTTCATCAACCCAGTAAGGAATTTGGAAAGGGAAAGAAAAATTGGCATACCTGATCAAGCTGGTCAGTAGGAGGGTCAATCAGTCGAGTGACGGCATGGTCGGCCTTCTTGTGCTTGCAGTGACCATGTCTAACTCCAAAAGCAGCATTCTTTCTCATTTTAGGAAGTGAAAGATGAAGCTGAGGTTGAGTCTCCCAAAGATTGGCACAAAGCTTCCTAGCAGAGACAGTTGCTGTAGTATTTACGAATTCTTGAATTGGGTTAATAGTACTGTTACCATCAAGAGCAGAGAAGTGAAGCCTCCAAGTGGAAGCAGGAGTGGATGGGCCTGCTCTTTTCCCTACAAGAATCAACCCTCGTTTAAACTTTTTACTACCTTCCAATTCTTGCTTCTCTTTTTCTCTCTCTACAACATCTTTTTCTTTTCTTTCCATGTCTGCTGCTGCCTCTGTCTCTTCAAATTTCAAACTGTGGGTTCATCTCTGTTCTTAATCTGCCTTTGCCTTTTCTTTCTCAACTTCAAATTTCAATAGAGATAAGAGCAAGCTTTCGTCTTTGCCATTTGTGTCAACTCAGTTCAAAAGCTGCTGGTTTCTTGTTCTTCTGCTTTGCCATTTGAACTTATTAGCGTTTGATGGTCATGGTGGCGTTTTTTTAGGCTTATTTTAATGAAATCTTTTACCTCTGCCCCCTATTTTTAGCCACCTAAGCTTTACAGGTTGAGGTGGAATATAAATGACTACTTGTGTAAAACAATAGCAAAGCACATGTAATACCATGACTTATTTTATGTAGTTTTGAAATTCATTACATGCAAAAATAATCGCAAAGCAAAAGCACATGCTATGCTACTACTACTTTGTTGACTAAAACCATCTTACTAACATTTTATCAAGATTCAAACCAAAACATAAAATTAGACATTTGAATTCGTATTAGACTACATAATTATGGTAATTCTCTTCCATATAATTCTCTAATTATACAAATATTTGTATTAAACTACACTGTGATTTTATTTGATTCTCGTTGTATAAATAATAAAATGAGGAAATTGAAATTGTGAATAATTGGTTATGGGCAGTGTATTAATCACTAAACTAAACATCAAACCCATGTCGACCGTGTCAGGTTTTTATCTTTAACACTACCTAACCTAACATGAATGTGTACACAAGCATCATAGACATGGTAGGGCTAAGGAAACAAAAGGGTACAGCAGAATCCAAAGCCAATAAAAAAACAATGTATCAATAGCAGTAATGTTTATGTCAGTCAGACACGACCAAATAAATTAACCATGTGGTCCAAAATCCAAACATATAGAAGAAGCCTCCCGTGCTACTGTTATTATTATGATAGAATATAATTTGTTTGTATTGTTTCTTTTAAGGATGTTAATTTTGCATTAAACAAAATCAGTTCAACACTAATACCTAGAGATATATACCTACAAAACGACATTAAAAGAACTACTACTAAAGGCATGGACCACTAAGTTGAGCTGTGGTGATGTTGTGGTGGTGTAGGGTGGTCCATAACCATAAAGGGAAAGAAGGAAATGGCAATCTATAATTATAAATACTCACAGCAACCCAAATATTTCCCCCAACAAAAGCAATCATGGAATAACTAAACATTACTCTCACGGCTAATTATTAGAGTTTAAGGCTCTCTTACATGCAATTTGTGGTCTTCTGAGTGTGTTTTCAGTGTTTCTCTTTCAACCTACCACTCGAATATGGGTTTTGTCCATATCAGGCTCTCCGCCTATTTGTCTGTTCCCATATGTTTTGAATAAAGAGTTTGATTCTTTTTCTTTGGAAAATTGGTAAAAGGCCATGACGACTTGGAATTTTTCAGAAGAAAAAGAAACAAAATAGAAGAAAAGTGCTACTGACAGAAATTCTGGCTTTTTTTTTTTTAAATAATTCATTTGCTAAACAATTGAAAACATTTCAAATATACACAGCCTCAAATAAATTACAAAAACCTGTTCATGTTAGTGAATTTACTTGAGATTGTGTTTTACATTTCTCTCCGAAGGTTTGTCACAGTCCAAAACCCATATACTGAAATAGAGTTAAAGCTCAGCATCCTGTCAAAGCAACAGCAAAAAAGGGAAAAACAGAAGTGAAAATTTGAAGCACAAAGGTGAAGAAAGTGTCTGCTGCTATCACTTTTGCATTCTAAATTTCCATTAACTTAGAAAGTCTTTATAAGAAGAGATAATTGGACAAAAAGGAGAAATGACAAAAAAAACTTACCAATTGTAAGCTCACAAATTTCAGTCTTCTGCTTGAAATATTTGTTCAAGGAAATCCTGGAAGCGAGAAGAGTAATCTTGCGGATTCATAGCAGATATTGACTTTGAATCGTATTGTATTGACTTGTAAAGACGCTCAATTCGTTTTCTCATACCGAACTTATGATAAAAATCAACTATTCCAAAGTATAATGTTACGTTGAAGCACTGTGGTTCTCTCGCAGTTCCTGTCTCTGAAATTTTTCTTCGGACGGCACGTACAGGCGTTGCAATTCCAAATCTGAATTGGCTACTGCTGCAGAAGAGTGTAGTATTTCATAAATAGAGATTATTTTTTAAAATAAATATAAAGTCATAGATAGATAGAGATATTGATCGGACTTTTGTATAACTGAATGATTTGCATAACTTAAACTACAAGTTTATTCTGCTAATTAACGAGAATTTACAGTAACTGAGCTGCATAACTTAAAGCAATATTTCAGGTATATATGACCGGACTTAAGGTCAATCAGACTCATAATGAGCTAAAAAAAAGAACTCTCCCAAATAAGCCTATGGGATAGTTAGTGGGGAAAGTATAGTATTTTACCCTTTAGGCTCTTGGCAAATGTCAGCATAATTCAGTCCCACATCCGCAATTTCTTGTAAAGAGCAACTAGAGATTGTATCACTGTTTGAACAAGAACTACCAACTGAACTTCTTGTAGGGGAGGTGAAGGAAATTGGGGCTGAATCCTGGCTATGAGAAAATCTGCTATCCACTGGATCTGTAGATTAACACAGGAGTTCACATTAAATTTTTTGTGAGTAGTCATTTAATCAAAACTTATGTGCACATCATTTGTTTATGTTGTTTAATGTCGTCTTCCCTTAGAAATTTTACTTAATCAAAGACCAGAATGTGACGACAAATTTAAGTTAAATGAAGCAAAAATTACATTGCAAAGCTTACCAAGCAGCACTGATGTATATTTGTTAAATCTTTGCTTGAAGAAATTTAAAGTTGAAAGATATTCTATTTCAAACCGAGTTGAGTGAACATAGTGAAGTTGAATGAACACAAAGATGGAGGTTTTTGGTAGAAAAAATCACCTTCACATTGAGTTGGCATGGCTAAACCAATCATAAGACTGTACTCGATTATGCCCTCTGCCTCTAAAAAACCACAATCAGACTTGATTTGCCTATAAAATAAAAGATGATAAATTTTGGAAATCCATTTACCAATATGGTTTATAACTTCAGCTCTTTCTAACTGGATAAATAGTAAAAGCAAAATGTGAGACAGTGATAGACTGTGTCTAAGAACCAACTGCAAATCTGATGTTTCAACTTCAGATATTGCCTTTTTATTTTCCCTTCTGGCAGAATTCCTTCGCTTTTAAAAAAAATGTATAGGGAGTGTAAGGAAAAATAAAACAATTTGACTTACATTAAGAGTCTTTCTCGCATAGCCCTGTTTAAATAAAAGCAATAATTAAAATCAGAATCCTTGTGTATGATGAACTCCTCAATTCTTCTTTTCTGGGCTGTTCGACCTTGTGATGAGCCTTTGAGATGATATACATCATATACTTTTGCTTCAAGTGGAACAGGGTTTTCAAAAACCACAAAATAAATCTGCACATGTAATATCATGTTTTTACCAAGTTAGCAACTTAACAATGGCAGTATGATTTATTTCTTGTCAATTATTCTGACAACTGCATACACATATTGCTTCTCTTGTATGCATTAAGATAGAAAAAAAAAAAAAAAAGATGTAACGTACAAGATAATGTGGTTTTTTACTTAAGAGAAGTAGAAGCATTATTCACCTTAGGACCTCCAGATTGTCTCACAGAGTGAAGTCCAAGCAATCTCTGCATTACTGATGCCGGGTTCCTTGTCACATGGACATGGTATTTTGGAAGTGTTTCCAGGATTACCTGCACAGAAAGTTTGTCATTATTGAAAATGAACCAAAGAAATCACAAACTAGGTATCCTTGGCAATCCAATAGCTTAAATATCAATACTCCAGAAGCCATAAAGACACCCAGCAGCCATAAAGACACCCAGCAGCTTGAGTTCGTATTATCTTTTCCATGCAAATGTATCAGAAAAAATTAGTGAGAATGACGACCCCGCCCCACAAGGCAGTAGGTTGTGAATCTAAAAAGAAGAATTTCACAAAGGACATCACCAAAGACTAATTTTCTTACCTTCACTTCTGATTTCTGCAGTGTTTTTATCACAAATCGATCATCAGTTGACAAAACAATCACGCGACCAACTTTCCCAGGCGAATTAACCTCCTTTAGTATGTCAGTTGCACAAAGTATCATCGTGTAATCAGCATGTTTAACATTTTGAAGCTCTTGTAAGTGTCTGTTAAAAAAGACATTAACATTGATCTCAGACCAACTTTTTTCCTCAACATTGCAGTTATTTGACAATTTTAACTTGTTTATCAAAATATCCTACGAATTGTTTAAAAAAGACACTTATGAAAGGTTGAAGCAACTAAGAAGCAATAAATGCCAGTAAGATCTGCATACACATTACACAATAATGTTTACAGTTCCACGTTAACTAATCAAAGATATTTGAAGTTCCAGGTAACTGGATTTGTCAAGATATGCTCAATGTCTTATACTTAAAACTAATCATTTAACTCCTATAACAAGGAATCATTAATTCTCAACTATATTGATCAATTACGAATCACCTTCAAGCAGCAAACTGAAATTAAGCAAGGAAAACAGAATTAAGGCATACCTGAAAACCTCAGGACAGTAATCCTTCCATTCTAACTCAGCAACATTGCCTGGTACCGAAAACTTAGAATCCTGTAAATAATATTGTATCCTTTTAGCTCGGACATCTTTGAATGCAGTCGAACAAAGCTCTGTCGACTCTGCCATTTTACTGCCCTGCGAAAAGCCAATGTGCAGATTATATCAGGTATCAATTTGGAAAAGAATATCAACGGCTACTAATCAATCAACAAATCCACAAAACCTAATTTATTACGCAAATCAATCGATTAACCTAATGGATTTTTTGAAAATCACAACAACAAAGGAGTAATTTTGATTTCCCCAAATTTGAAGAGGAAGAAGATAAATTTCTAGTAAATGTACCTTCGGTCTTCAGGAAAAATTACGCTAACCTTTTTCGAAGAGAAATGAATTGTTTGTTTTCTGGAATGGTTTGATTTTTTTTTTTCTTATAGACATTTGGATTCGGATTCAGTTATTTCGGTTTTCCTTTTTTTTTTTTTTTTTTGAATTCAATTAAAAATTTAGTACTGATTTCTGGTTAATATGACAGTAATTTTTTGCCAAGGCCGTTGAGGTTTGTAGCTTTGTAATCCCAAATACACGAGATTTTCGCGCCAGATTTCGTTAGGGTTTTGCTGCGATCCCCAATTGTAAAATTACGGCAGGATATGGATTTTAAATTTTTAATTACAGCAGTTTGTTCAGTAATTGGACCGTAACCTATAAATTTTAAGGTTGAATTTGTAATTAATTATAAATTTTCAGAAGTTTAGGGTCGAATTGTGATATTTCAAAGTTGAGATCAAATTATAGTTTCCACAAAGTTGAGGATCAACTTAAATTTTTCAAAAGTTAAGGTGTCAAATTTATATGATTGAAAAGTTGAGGATTCAAATTATAATTTTCATAATTGAGGAGTCGAATTATTATTTCATAAAATGTGGATTTTGGTTGTGTTTTTTTAACAATACCAAACCAGCAGGTGTTATTTACCGATAAATCGGAGATGGAAGGTACCAACAAAGCGACACAACTGATACTCAAGTGGATGAAATTGAATCACTGAAATCTGATAGCCACTGTAAGTCTTCTCGTTGGTCAGATATTGTTATTCATTTTCAAGATTACATGACTTAGGAGTTCGAGTTTTGGAGATTTTACTTGGTGGTTTATGGTGTGAATTGATTTTGGAGGCAGTAGTAATAATGATTGCAACTGGGCAATTTTCTCTTTCTGAAGGGTGTGTGAATTTCCCTCCTTACTCTTCATGTGGGTTTTTTAATTCTTGGAGACCATTTTTTTGTGTCCCATTGAATTTAGAGAGTGGGAAGAGCATTAGAGCTTCTGGTTTTAGATTAAGAGTTAAGGCTATTTCAAATGGAGATTTGGATAGTAGGTTGGTTGGCGTCGGGGTGGTTGAGAAAGAATTTGCCTTCAAGCCTTCTTTTGATGAGTATTTGAAAGCCATGGAGTCTGTTAAAACTGGTCAGGGTAAGAAGGAAGCGGATAAATTTGCTGGGCCTAAGGTGAAGGATGACTCTGAGGGCAGAAATGTAAGGTTTAAGGGGTTTGCAAATCGAGAAAATTTGTCAAAAATTAGGAAGGATGGGGATACTGACCAAAATGACATAGTTAATGATGAACTTGATTACAAAGATAGAGAAATTAGAGAACCTGGCATTCAATTGGGTGGTAAAGGAAGTGGGTCAGGGAGAAATGTAAGGAGAAAGGTGAGAGGAGTGACTGGAGAGCACCGACAGTTGAATGATCGAACTTTTAGGATGACTACTGAGTTAGAGGACTTATATCAAGGTAAGACTAAGATGAATCAAAGTGTCCAAGAAAGCCATATAATAGGTGATATTAAGAGGAGTAAGAGAACTAATGGCATGGAAGAGGAGTTTGCTTATGGTAAAAAATTAACTAAAGTATTGGGAATGAAGAACACTAAAGGAGAGGGACTTGGTAATAGAGAAAATAAAAAAAGAGTTATGTGGAATGATGTCCCAATTGATCGAGGCGTTAATAAGGTAATTGTGCAGAAAAGAGGATTTCCTAGCAGAAGCAACTTGACTTTCCTTGGTAAAGGACGTAAAGGTAGATATGATGATATGGAAGTGGAAAGATCTGCCTTCAAAAGTTTGGAGGAAAGCAAGGATGCCCTTGCTCGGCCTCGAACTTCAAGGATGGAAATGGAGGAGAGAATCCAGAAGTTAGCAAAGTGGTATTTAATTCTGCTTTTTTCTTTCGCCTCATAGTTTGCTTGAACTTGAGGCATGCTTGTTTCACTTTTCTTATTCATTTCTGAATAGATGGGTAAAACTTAAAACCCTGTTGCATATAATCTGTTGCTGCAATATCTCTTTGAATGGCAGAACAAAGAAACCTGATACTTTATCAAAAGCAATTATACTATACTGCTTGTTCTATTCATTTGTTTTCAACTTTCTTAAACATAGCTGTTCAGTATCTTCTGTAACATTGATGTTTGTCTCCTGCTAGCATTTGAATATTGATGTTTGTTTCTAAAGGACAAACATTTAAGGTTGAGAGGCAAAGATAAGCCGTTTGCTTGCATGTTGGACGCTACTATTTTTGCTTACACTCTGTCCCATGTTTGATTGCGCTCTCGCTTTTTCCAGCACGGCAGAGGGCACGAATAATAGAAAATAAATAACATGAGGTGCATGAATGAAAACACCTGAAAAATGAGTGCTACTCAAGAAAACAATGAATGGTTAGGAGAATAATTATGTATTTGATATTTTTTTTCTTTAACTTGGTAAATTAATATATATTGGTAAAAATTGAAAATTTTTTTCCTTGGATGAATATATTTGTTTCCTTAAATTCTTTGACATTTTATTTGTTAAATTCTTAATAGTTAGTGTTTATGTGTCCTTTAAATTTAGATATCCAATATTTGAGTTGAAAAATTATATGATACCGCCGTTGGCGGATCTGAACTTGGAAGCGCAGAACCAGGAACTGAAGAACCAAGTTGGAATCGGAAAATTGAGAAATGAACCAGCACTGGAACCAATTTTTCAATTTTCCTACTGGTTCTACATTTTGTAAGAACCATAATCGGTCCCGCACAACCCTAATAAAAATGATATAAAAATGATGTAGAGTGTGGATTACTCATATTGCAGTGCAGGCGGAACTTTTGAGGAACTTGTTAAGTTCGTCATCTTGTGAAGAAGATGGATTTCGTCTCTGGTGAATTTCTTAGAGCAATATCTTGCATTAAAAGCTCATTTGACTCATATATTTGTTTGTGAATGTTGACAACTCTTTGTTTTTTGTATTCACCGAGGACTGCTTTTGCTCTACTATGGTTTATATTTAATTTCCATTTCTTCACTCAAGTATTTTTCAGATTTTCACTTTACATTAGGACTCTACTTTGGTTTGAGAATATTATTTTAAAACTCATAAGTACAACATCATGAGACATGCCTTATTGAGTAAAAAAGAGATCATAGATGAATAAAATATACTTTCTTTAAAATTTTTAGATTTTGATTTCTTTTTTTTGTTAGCATGGAAATAAATAAATTTTTTTTTATTGTTATTGATACAAGAACAGATTTTGTAACAAATGTAATAATTTGTCCATAACTGAGATAATCATAATGTACTTGAACAGTGAATGAAAATCAGGTGGATTGGTGTTGTATTCAGTTAGAACCAACAGAAAAATTAGTTGAAACACGTTCTCTGATCAATAAAGTTTCAATCTTAGGAGTAACTTTCTCTTTTAACAAATTCTTTTTGGCATCTACATTGCATATAAATTTCTGAGTTCTCCGTCTTTGTGTTCTTGCCGGGTCATATCTATTTTTTCCCTGCCCTTTGGAAGTTCAGTCTTTATATATTATTATACTTGCATATTTTGACGTGATCTTATCATGATGTGATTTATGTTAAAGTAGTTTCTTTTGGCAGTCTACATGGTGCAGATATTGACATGCCTGAGTGGATGTTCTCTAAGATGATGCGCAGCGCAAGGATAAAATATACAGACTATACTGTATTGAGAATTATTCAGATATTGGGTAAATTGGGAAATTGGAGGCGAGTGCTACAGGTCATTGAGTGGCTTCAAATGCGTGAACGCTTTAAATCCCACAGGCTAAGGTATTATTTCTTCCCTTTCCAATTTTGTGACTACAGGTATGCGTAGTTTAGAATGGTAATTACTTTTCTATATTAAATAGGTTGCAGGATCCATTAAAAGTATTCGTACTGTAAAGATTGATGTTAAGCTGTTCAATTAGGATGAAGCTGATACATTTAGAAATAAGATATTCAGGTATGTTTTAGACTTTTAGTTACAGTACGAGTTGCAGAGTGAATGCACTTGGAACTTGTACTGGTGGAGATTAGAACATCTTCCTTCAGCATTTGGGTGGTGCTTGCAAGAGAAAAAGCACATTTGCATGGGTTCTCTTCTAGGATTCGTCTCCCTAGGGAAGGTTGGTAGATTTGTATATTAGCACTTTGAAATTCTTAGAAGCGACTTTAATTTCTTTGGTGGACATGCCTTTTATTTCCTCCTTATTCTTCCAAAACTCTTTATTACTTATGAAATTCCAGTTTTCTTTAATTACTTGAGAAAAAGCACGGTCATTACTTATCAGTACTTTTGGACTTCTATATTCCTTGTTTTCTGTAATTTGTTTGGTACACTTCCTTTCTTTCCTTTTTCTGTTGTAAAAGAAAAAAAAAAGCAGCTTATTATTTTTACAATATGTTATTTTTTTATTATGCTTCAGGATTGTCTATACAACTGCACTAAATGTTCTTGGGAAGGCACATAGGCCAGTTGAGGCACTCAATGTATTTCATGCTATGCAGGTAGTAACAACTATTTTGATGCATGGCTACTCCTTTTTCTTCAGTGTATATTGTCATATGCATTTTTTCCTAATGGTCCTTTCATTTTCTTTCCAGCAACAAATGTCTTCATATCCAGACTTGGTGGCTTATCATTCTATTGCTGTCACTCTCGGACAAGCAGGGCATATGGAGCAGCTTTTTGATGTCATTGAAAGCATGCGTTCTCCTCCCAAGAAGAAATTTAAAATGGCTCTACTTGATAAGTGGGATCCTAGGTTGGAACCAGATATCATCGTGTACAATGCGGTTAGTATTGTATCTTTTTGAAATTTCACATGCAAATATCCATCCAGGGTTGAAGTTGGCATGAGGAGGTCTGGTTTCCATAAAAATCAAATTGCAGTGATGACTTATGACTTGATAGACTTTTGGAGTTGTTAGATGATGAGTTTTTTAGGCTGAAAACGTCTTCCCAAAAATAGAAGATCTGCAAGGTTTTAGATTTCTGCATATGTTATCTGTACATGAATATAGCTCTGCATGTCATGTCAGATTTGTGATGACCTAGTATATCCCATCTCTGGAGCTATGCAGAAACCAATTACGCTGTAGAGGCCCTTTCTTCCAGAGTCTTTAGGAGCATTCCAGAATAGTGAATAGTACATCAGTTTCCTTTATTGTCATCTTGTCCATGATTCTAGTTTGATTCACTAATCCATTTGTGCCTCGAGCTGACAAATCATGCATTACTTTATAGTGTACTACTGTTTTCTCTAACAACAATTACTATTGTCTTGTCTTTACATAATTTAGTTTAATATTATGAAATTTAAGACATCTTATGTGTGCAGGTCCTAAATGCTTGTGTTCAGAGGAAACAATGGGAAGGTGCATTTTGGGTCTTGCAGCAGTTAAAGCAACAAGGGCTTCAACCTTCTACTGCAACATATGGATTAATCATGGAGGTAATGGATGCATTACTTATCTGGTCCCTTTATTTTCAATTGCACGCAACATGAGCCCACAACCTGTTGACTGTTGGCTGCTGACAGCTAATCGATGATTGTCATATTCTGGTGTTTCTATCCCAAGAAAAATACAATCTTCCAGTGTTCCATGGATTTTGTTTGTAGTTGGCATCCAAATGTATAATTTCAATATAGGAGGTTAAGATTAAGAATACACACACATCATCATATCATATATCACATTATTTCCTCCATACATTTATTGATGCCAGAATTTCTCCATTTATTACACTATTGCTTTATTTTTTAGTAAGTTAGGACATTTTAATATAATTTCCTTCTTGCTTTCAAAATTATTCTTCTTTCCCTTTTTCTTTCCTTCTTCTGTTACTGCAACACTATTTGAGAACGAAAAGAATTATTCATTTCTACTGCTGTAAGATTCTTGATTATCTTCAAGTTTATCCTTCCTTTTGTCCTTTTGTCTCATCCAATTACATAGCATTTCTAGTATTGAACTCAGGACTTTTCTTCTTCAAGTTTAAGCCCTAGTATTCACTGTAAACTCAAGTGTCTTCTGGGTAGATTATGAAAATTCTTGATTGAATCATCATTATTCTTTTATTAATATGGAGGAAAAGGAATCAATAGGTTTAAAAGGAAGGGAGAGGTACCTTCTGTATTTTCTGGTTTGAAAACTTAAAACTTCCTAATTTGCTGTGGGGAACTCTTTTCTTTTCTTTTCTTTTTTTTTTTTTTTTTTTGAGGTCCTATTTTTATAAATGATGCTCTGTAATTTAAGGTGGGAATCCATTTGCTCTGAAGTTTTGATGCTAAACTATTAATTGTTACAATTCCTGGTTCCCCCATCTCCAATCCAATTTGAGAGAGAAATGGAGAAAGGCTATAAATTTTTCTTAAGAAAAGTTGTTTCTATGTGTGCAGGTTATGTATGCATGTGGCAAGTACAACTTGGTTCATGAGTTTTTCAGGAAAGCACAGAAATCTTCCATTCCAAATGCTTTAGTTTACAAAGGTACTTGCTAATCAATCCTTTCTCTAAGTGATTGTGTAGAACTTCATTCTGAAAATAAATTCTGTTTGCATACAGTCCTTGTGAATACTTTTTGGAAGGAAAGTAGGACAGACGAGGCTCTATTTGCTGTTGAAACCATGGAAAGACGAGGAATTGTGGGTTCTGCTGCTCTTTATTATGATCTTGCTCGATGTCTTTGCAGTGCTGGAAGGTGCGAAGAAGCATTACAGCAGGTAATTTGATTGGGTTTAATGTGTTTTGTTTGTACAGTTTTTCAATGTGCTTTTCTGAAGACAGATGTTTGCCTTGCAATGTTTTTTTTGGACCTTCGATGACCTTATACTGAACATGCGTAGTCTTTCTGCAAGTTTCTTGACATATAAACAGTTTATCCACAATATCATCTCTTACAGGTTAAGAAAATCTGCAGAGTTGCTAATAAGCCTCTCGTTGTAACTTACACTGGCTTAATTCAAGCTTGCGTGGATTCCAGAAACATTCAAAATGCATCATACATTTTCAACCAGATGAAGTATTTTTGCTCCCCGAATCTTGTTACTTGCAATATAATGTTGAAAGCGTATCTTGAAAATGGATTATTTAAAGAAGCAAAGGAGCTTTTCGACAAGATGTCTGAAGATAGCAATCATATCAAGAGTAGACATGATTATAAGGTGAGGATATTGCCAGATATTTATACATTCAATACGATGCTGGATGCGTGCATTGCTGAGAAGAAATGGGATGACTTTGAGTATTTCTATGAAAGAATGTTGCACCATGGGTACCACTTCAATGTAAAACGTCATCTTCGGATGGTTTTGGATGCTTCTAGAGCTGGAAAGGTATTCTCTATTCTTACTGCTTCCTTGTACGAAAGGCTTGGAAAATATATGTCCACAGGTTGTGTCCCAGCAATTAAATTTGTAGCTAAAAGTTCATTGTTGAGACCTTTTAACTTTACAACTGAGTTGAAGTCCTGTAGTTCCTAACTGGATCTGAACCAGAAAGTCCTGGTTCCTTCTCATGAACTGGACCATAACCCCCGTAGGAACTAGACTAGAACATCTGGTCTGCCCCCAGCTCTTTGAGCTGGATATAGATAGAAAATAAAAAGATTCAAACTTTTTTTGCCCAATTTTAAACTTTATCTTTTCTCAAAACAGAATAAACATTATTAAAATAGGATGAATTTTAAACTTATTTTGTGCATTTAATTAGTTTTAAAAGTTTTGGCAATCATGCTATTAGCTGACAGAAAGTTAACTGTTGCAAATGTAGCAAGAACCCTTGGAAATGACTTGGAAGCACTTGGCTGGAGCAAATCGGACTCCTCCGCCTTCTCTTACGAAAGAAAGATTTTGTATTATGCTTAGGAAAGGCAACTGCGATTCTGCTCTAGATTGTATCACTACTAATGCTAAAGTGGGGTCGCCAGCATATTCAAAGACAGCTTGGTTGAATTTACTGGAAGAAAATGCTCAACGAATTCAAAGAGACACATTGGTTCAGTTAGTGCAGAAGGCGGGCATTCTTGTTAACAGGACAAACCCACCTGACCCTCTTTTGCAAAATCTTTTAACATCTTGTAATAGTTTTCTCAAGACTTGTAGTAAAGTTGCTGAAGAAAATGACAAGGAATCTGTGTATGTTGAATCATAATTCATGCCAATTATAAGTAAATAATAAAAATATGCTATTGCTAGTTGAATTTTGTAGCTTTATTATATAGTTTTGTTAACCCACAAGCTAATAACCTCTAATTTATAAATAATAAATAAAAAAAATTATGCATGCAAACAGTAATATTTATTGGAAATGTGCACTTTTGAGTAATAAATAATCTCTACATAAAAATGGAAAAATGTTTAATGTTTCTTTTTTCTCAATACTGTCTCCGGATTACGTTTTTATTGGAATTGCGTGGGATTTTAGAATAGGGGAAATCATAAAAATAGCCCTTTTTAAATTCATTAAACAAAAATAGCTCCTTTTTTTTTTGTTTTAGTGAAAAAATTAGACCATTTGCTTTTTCTCTAAATAATAATTGCCTTCATTGTTTTTACTGACAAAAATAACCCATTACCAATATGTACCTTTTTTTTTTTTTTTTTTTTATACTTTGTGCAACTTATTTTCGCCTTTTGTACATATTTTGTACCCTTTTTCTATTTGTTTTTACATAATTTTGTGGGTTGGGTTATTTTTGTCATAAAACATTAAAGTTAAGCTATTACTGTGTGGACTATTTTTGTACTAAATGATCAATTAAGTGAAAATATGTATTTTCACTTAACTGGTCATTTTCTTTCTGTATTATTTCAAATTAACTGTTAATTATCTTTAAAAATGGTAAAGAAAAATTAACAAATGAATCGGTGAAAACTGAGGTTAGACACTGGTTTGCATGTTAGATATTCTTCACTTTGGCTTTTCTTCTTGAACAAAGGAATGTAAGTGCTATTGAGAAAAAGAAGAAAAGAAAATTTTGAAACTGATTTCAGAAAAATTAACCAATTGTGTTTGGGTGTTGGGAAATTATCTAATTTTCCAAAAAATCCTAACATAAACTAAATTAAACAGGATATTCCTCTGGTCTCAGGAATCAGAATCTTTCAGCGCCAGGTCAAGTCAGATTCCAGAATTCCGACCTTTACATTGCAATAATGTAAGGTATCATTCTACTGTAAAACATTTTTCCGGTGAAAAAAGTTGAGCTTGCAAAGAATAATATTCCCATTTTCATGAATCTGCTGTAACATTTTGTATAAACTTTTTTTCCAGAACAGATATCAGAATGATTGAAAATAAGAGACTACAAAACAAAAAATAAGGAAGATGTGGGAATTTCAGACAAATTCGTCAATGCCACCACATTAAAATTCAATAAGAAACGAAATAAATTACGGCTCAATCTCGAGCCGGGGTTCAAAGCAAAAACCAGTAAAGAGCTGCAGCGGGAACCTCTTTGCAACCGGGCACTTCTGCGACCATTTCCATTGTCTGTGGTTCATGTCAAAAACCAAAAGTGCTGGAGCTCCATAGCTCTGAATGTATATAAGATCATCTGTGCCGCTGCTTGCAAAAACATCATCAAACTCACCAAATCCTTGAAAATACTTATGGGGCATACGTGCAACCTCTTGCCACTCCCTGCCATTTAGAACCCAAATGCCAATCCCCTTAATGATGTCAGGCCGGTCTTGCTTACCAATTCCTCCCACCATTACCAGCTTCTCCTTCAAGTTCATCAAGCGGCCGCATGTAAGAGGACAAGGTACAGGAATGAAACTCCTTATCAATGGACCATGAGAAGATCTACTGGAGAGATTGTATGTAAGTAGACCATGCCGATTCTCTGGTATGCCACCCCCAGTTGAGTAAATCAGAATGTACAAAACACCGTCACATATCATGCTCTCATCGCCACTCCTCCAACCCGACAAAACCTCTGTCCATGATGCGACCCACATCCTAGTTTCTGAATCATAAGTATAAATGGAGAGATCCCATTGAAAGAAATTTCCCGGAACTTGCTTAGACTTCACAATTGAGATCGTATATCCATGCAACATCCTGTTCGCTGAGATTGCAAGTGCACTGTAATCAGCAATTTTTAAACCTGGAGGTTCCTCAAGCTTCTTACAGTATTTGGTAATAGGGTTGCAGAGATATAATTCACTCCTGATGTCTTTGTCCATGAAGCATACCAGACCACACGAGGAAGCAATGAAACAATTTGATGTCTCAATGCAAGGAAGATCAATGCCATACCACTTACGAAGGATAGGATCATACGCATAGCCAACAGGTTCATCAGCATTGGTAAACATAAAATACCAAGGTTTTTGTGAGAGGAAGGGTGAGGAATTCCATAAAAATCTCCTTGAACTGACAATCTCATGCCATCTTTTACACACAGAACCAGCTCTAAAGATGCTAGCAATGGGAAGATACGCTAGAATACGTTCCAACAAATCATCAGGCAAGATTAAATCCACAGAAACTGCATTAGTTGTTTCTTTATTGCCTTCATCACTGAGCTCTGAGAACGAATCAAACTCGCCAATATCTCTTGCCGCATCATCATAGTAATCATTGATCCATGATGTCTCTCCTTCCATGATGAAGAGGCTATTAACAGCAGGACTGGTAAGAAGGCGGAAGCAAGAAAATATAAATCATGTGCTACACAGAAAAGTAGATTAATAATAGCAATAAAGCCGTTATAAACAACAAACGGGATATCAAAATTCAGTAAACGGTTAAAGCAATTTCAAATGTACAAATTGCAACACCGATTGTGGGGCATGTGAGAGTTAAAAAAAGAAATAGCCTTTGATTACTTAATAAATCCAATTATCACTATCATCATATAAAATCTACATGCAGATCACATAACCAATCGCCATGGAGAAAAAAAAAAGAAATACAACCCCGCAACAACGACATTACATTTATAAGCCAACCAGCAAAAAGCATGCTATATATAGGATAGTGACCCATGATCATATTCTGCTCACTTCCATATATATCGAATTGAGGTCTTCTAATGTAAACTTTTTTGTCCAAAATTTCTAATTCATAGATAACCAAAGTAAAATAAGGATGCAGGTCCTGACAGCTTCCTCCATTCTTGCTATTGCTATGAGCAAAAATACATGCATGTCATAAAAAAATTAAGTAAAACCAAGGAAAGAATATATAAAGAATATCTCGATCTTGAGAATATGGAAAAGGATTCAACAAAAGAGAACACAACTTTAACATATTTCTGAAATGACAAGCAAACATGAGAGAAACCGAAGGAATATCCAAATCTCAGACAAGAATGTAATTGAAAACTGGATTCCTAGCATACCCAGAAAAGAAATAAAATCAAAGAAACGTATCAGCCAAATTATCAAATTAAACACATATCAAGAGGCAAATCATACCATAAAACCTCTCTCCCAGGAGCCCATAGACATCAAATAAGAAATCAAGCAGCAGAATATGAAAATACTATCACTGGATTTGAAATCTTAATCTAGAAGAAATCCCACATTGATCATAGCATCTAAAGGAAAACAAAATAAACGATCGAACAAGATAATAACATTTTCAATAGAATTCTCACAAGAGCGAGTTTATTGATCCAAAACAAACTGAGTAAATTCCAAACTAAAAAAAAAAATCCAACCTTTCGTATTTTTAACACACCTGAAACCCTAAAAGCAATTTTGAGAGAAAATAATAGAACAATGTTAGGTGGAAAAAGAAGAGATTAGGCAACGCATGACAATCAATCAAACATCAAAGTCCCCACCGCCATTACCATCAATAACTAAACCAAAATCAACGATTGAAAAACGCAAGCAGATTACTCAAACAGACAATAAAATGTAAACGAAACAACAAATTCAAAGGGGAAAAAAAAGAACATTTAGCTCAAAAACGAAAATCCATATGACATACCTTGTTTTGAGCTACGACCCAACTGGGTTTTAACAGATTTGAAGAAGAAAAAGAAATGGGAAAGAAGCAAGAAAAACAGAGGTCCAGAACAAGAATAACAGAGCAAAAGTTCTATTAAAGGAGAAAACAAATAAAGAACATAGAGACGAAATCAAAATGGACTATGGAGGAAGATGATGTTTTCAGGAAAAGGAAGATAACGATGACATGGGTCAGTCCAGATTTGGCCGGTAATCCAAGCCTAAAAAACCCATTTGAGAGAAGAAATTAAGAAAAAAATAAAGAGGAAAGGAGAGGTTTTTTTGTTCCTTTCCGGTTCCTTAATTTGATATAAGGAAAAACGACAGGCAAGAAATGAAGTGAGAAGCTGGTATTTGTATAGAGGAATTGTGTTGTTGGTGCGGTGTCTAGTGGAGATGAAGAGAGAGAAAGAGGAAGAAGAGAAGCGCGTGTCGGCGCGTGTACATGAGAGGTGTTACTCAAGCAAGCAATGGGACTTTTGGCCACCATCAAAAGGAAACTATATAAGGCTGTGTTTGTTTGTGTCTTACTCATCAGTCATCACACCACTTTTTTTTTTTTTTGACTTTTTTTTTTAATTTTCCACTTTTTAGTATTAGTGAGTAAAATAAATTTTTAAAATTTATGTGTATAAAATTTCTTCTTTCTCTCCTGAAAACAAAAATTTCTATTTAAAGAAAAATAATAATAAAAAAGTGAGGCTAGGTTTTAATTTGAAGACTTTGTAAAAAATTAATTTCGGCTAAAAGTAGTTTAAATTGAATTAACTAGACATTATTTTATTTTATAAAATTTGTTACATTGTGAAAAATAAGAAATAATAATATTATTTTTGTGAAATTTATCTTTAATTTTAAATACACCAATTTTTATCTCAAACAAATTTAATGAAATAAAAAATGTAAATAAAAAGATACAACAACTAATAATAAATTTTGTGAAATGGAAAGCGTATTTATAAGTAGAAAAAAAAATTCTCATAAATGAATATTTTTATGATTAATTATATTTTTTTAGGTTATTAAAACAGAGTTTTGCCAAACCATGTGCAACTCTATCATAATTTGGCTAAATTGTCTTTTTTTTTTTTAGAATTGGTAATTTATATAAATATAAAAATTATACTATAATAAAATATTTTAAAGAGAAAAATTATTTTTTTATAAAATCCAAGTACATTCAAAATTTTACTATAAACTATGATATTGAATCGAGTATAATGTGAAACAGATATGAAATCTTTTTTTTGACAAAATTTATTTTAATACGTTACGATGTCCGGTATGATTTGATATTTATAACCGATTTTTTGTTTCCGTTTTCGTCTCCTTTACCGTTTCAATTACCAATTATAAACGGGGTAATGAATTACCTCCCGAAATTAAAGATTTTTTTCTTTAAATTGGAGATGTATGGCATTGGAGGATTTAATTTTTTTTTTCAAAATAAGGTATTACAGGAAATTTTGAACAAATAGCATTTCTCGTTTGGTAATAATATGAACCACCTAAGGCAATACATAAAATTTTAAAAATAATACTTCATTGGAAAACGAAAGAATTTTTTTTTAAAAAATAATAAATATTAATAATGTTTCGGTCCTTTCCACAGCGGATATATAATTCAAATCAAATGTAGCAATTAAGAATAACAATCAGAAAAGTAAATGATATTGACAATATATAATTACAGTAAAAATACAAAAGCAAGTAACCTCTACCTCAATTACCTAAATTCATGCACTTCCTAACTTTATGGGGTTTTAATTGTAATTTGATTCTTTTTTATAATTTGTAATTGATTATGAATGTAATTGTTAATTGATAAACATTTAAATCGATAAATTTAATTGTTAATCAATGTATAATTTGGTTAGTTATATTATTTTTTGCGAAAATGATACAATTTGTGACTATGGGTTTTTTTTTTTTTTGAAAAAACTGAAAATATAACATTTTGAAGGATTATAATTGTAAAAGCAGGGGGCTCCTGCAATTTTTTTTTCTCAAATATTATTATTATTATTATTATTATTATTATTATTATTATTATTATTTCTGAGACAGATGATGGCTTCCTTTCTATGATACGGACAGACTTTCTTTAGCCTTTACCTAACCCGAACCTAAAACCATTTCACTTCAACTCCTGCTGCAACCTAAAACGTACTGATTTCATTTCATATTCTTTTTTTTTTTAAATAAAACTAACTTATAAAAAAAAATCAGAGAAATAATTAAATAAATGATTATTAATCTAAGAAATACTTAAAGGTTATTTTTTTATCTAACCAAAACGCTCTAAAAATAAATGTCTATTTATATATTTTTCAAATTACTCAATAACATACGCATTGTAAAATAAAATTGGGTAGACATACCTTTACAGTATCGTCAATTCGTATTAGTCAACTCTCGTAATTAGGTTTTCGAAAGCGAATGATTTTTTTAAAAAAAAAAGTTATATTTATATCATTTTCTAAGCACAATAAATTACAATATATAAGAATTACAAATATAAAATTAATGAATTTCATACCTTAATTAAATTTATTTAAAAAAAAACATTATTATGATTCGTTTAAAAATTTAAAAAGCAGTACTACTACAATTAGGTAGATCAATCTAGCCAAATGATGCAACACTGATTTTATGAGGTCAGCACCTCTCATAAACAAGTAGTACAAAACCTAATTTATAAAAGCGTCACATAGCAAAATAATAATAATGTTAATTAAAAAGAAAAAAAAGACATATTTATAAGGTTATTAAATTAATTAATTAACATAAAAATAATGAATTTGCATGTTAAAGAGATCCAGAAGAAAAAACAAGAAAAGGAATGGAAAATATGCTGCAGGATATGCTATGATGGATCAGTCCTATGCTATGAGTACAATATGAGCAGTAAAATGGAATTCTTGTAATTGCATGCTGAGGTATAATAACGACAAATTATACTTTATTTAATTAATTAATTAGTAATTAAAAGTCTAATTACTCATTAACCCAACAACAAAACGAAAGGTTGAGTAATTAGTTTAGGAAAAGCAATATTAAATAATTAATTTAATAAATATATAAACAAACAAAAGTGAGTGCAATCCAATGGAGATGCTTCCATTTGTAAAGGGTTACTTCCAATTGGTAATGGCTTCCTCAAGAACCGATACTTAAAAAATTTATATTCCAAATAGTACACAAAATAGTTTTAATCTAAGTTTTGATACCTAATGTTGACCCATACAGCTATAATTAATTACTACTTTAGTTTTGATACATAAATTAAATAAAGTGGTAAGTAAAACAATGCCTGTAATTTATTAGTTTAAAATATTAACTTTCGTTCTATCTTATTTTAAATTTTATTTAATTTTCAAATAACGAACAAACACTTCAACTTAATAATAGAGCATGTGACTTTTAAATAAATAAAAAAAATTGAAATATTTAGAGCAAGAAATTGAAAAGGAATGTGGGCTTTGACCTTAAAAATTTGGGTACAGTGTATTTTAGTACGGAACAAGAAAAAAGGAAGAAAGAAAAAAGAGATAGTAGTGGGAACACCACAATCACAATATCGAAAAAACTCTCTTTACAGCCAACCCATATTGCGCACATTAACTCATGCGTCACTTCCAATAAGCCCACCCACCAAATACACTCTTGAACACAAGATTTTACCTGTCACGTGTTCAACATTTACTAACCCAACATCAAAGAAAGGGATGTTTTAGAGCTACCGGCGGCCACCGTCACCGGTAGCCCAAAAATGGAATTGGGGACTCCATTGGATCATTATATTAGTTATCAAACAATTTCAATAGTAGACAAAATGCAAATGAGAGATAGAGTAGTTAATTATGAGGCACATTAAATGAGTTGACTCTAATGCTACAATGGGCACCTACAAGAAAAAGGAAAAAAGGCACAATCATAATATAGGAGTTAGTGGAGTCATTAATCAAAGAAAGAGACAAGACGAAGCATAGCAAAGTATCCATTCCAAATCTTTACAAAACATGTCCATGAAAGAAAGTGCACTTACTTATAAAAGTTCATTACACATACTTGTGGGTTGCCACGAATTAGTGAGTCCAATAGTATTTTAAAGTTGCATGGCAGCCAGCCTATGGATGGAGTTTGTGCGTATGATGTGTTCAATTTTGGCATATATTTCTTAGTGTTGCGAGTTTATGTTGAGAGTAAGTACTCTACCAATTTGGTTTAGTTTAATTAGCATTCATTGTTGTGAGGAGTAGAAGTCCTTAGTTTGATTTATCCAAAACGCATTATTAGACTATGTTTTTCGAACTACCATTTATATAATGTGGTCTACATTAGTTATTCAATTCAATAAAATTATCCACTAGTTAAAAAAATTAAAAATTAACTCTTTAAATATCTGTTTCAGTCATTTTGGCAATGATAAAAATGCATCAAAACTCGAATATAATCAACTTTCTCACGCTAATTTTACAATTTCGTGCATATTTGGCTTGATTTTTTCATATTTCTATATGTTAGTGTAGAAAGGTTTGGGAGGAGGTATCCAAAGCGATTAGCTAAACAGATACAAAAGCAAGAGTTGGGGTTGAGTTAATCAATGCATGCACAAATGAAAAAGACTAATTAGTTGTGGAGTTAATTATGGCTACCATTTGCTTACCAACTATAAATAAAATTAATTGTTGTCATTTATGGATGCTTGAGTATTGATTTTTACCCCCAAACAAATCTCTAAACTAATGAACCCAATAACACTTCTGCTCCCTCATAAGAAGTCCAACAGTGGACCAATTACCATTGAGTGGAGTTAATCAATTGGTGTGACTATCAAATTCATGTAACATGTTACATTTACCAAAAGATCCAAAGTGGGGGAGGGTGTGGAACTTGGGAGTCAAAACTCTAAATCTCAACTTGAAATGGTCAACACCTTAGTCATTTTGGTCGGGCCTCCCACATGACAATAGCTTAATTAATCAAACCCAACAAATGCATATTTTATATATAGGTATTGTTTGTTTCACCAAGTTCTTGCGAATTTAAGTTTTCGAAAAATTACAATTGCAATTTCTAAAATTATTATGTAAATGAGAAAAAGATGAATTTTCTAATTTTGAGAAATTTTCCAAACATTTACCCTAACTTTTTATATTGATTAATTTAGCCCAGCACAACATGCTACAGTTAAAGCATTAAAGCTAAGCTCTTCCCCATCCTGTTATGGTTTCTAAGAAAATAGTTAGATTGATCTATTACAGTGGAACTAAATCGTTCCTTGGATCAATGATTCATACAACGAAAATGAAATTTCATGCTATTAGAAATAATAATGGAACCCAAAAACAAAACAAAAAAGAAAAGACAAGACCCCATATAGATATAGAGTATTAGATATGATGGATTGAAGGAACACAACATAATACATACAAACCCAACCCCCCCCAACTGAATCATAATGAAACCGAATGATGTATTGTAATGGGGCCAATTGAAGCACCCTTCTTTTCCAAATTTCTAATCATCTCTAAATAATTATTCGCACACTGAAATTTTCAGAGTACGGCAGCTCTGTCTTTAAAAAATTTCTGTGGGCTTAAAAAAATGGTTTAATAAGTTTTGATCGTAGAGGCGGAGGGAGTAAGGGAGGAGCTGAGCTTACCGGCGCGAAATCCGGAGAGTAGAGTAGAAACACAGATCCAAAGGCGTAGGGTTAGATCAGATATTGTCGATCCCATGAAAAACGATTTCCAAAAACCAACTTCTACTGCTTTCTATAATTCCATTGTCTCTGCATTAATTAATTTATTTAATATCTTCTTATTTCTAGTTCAACCACCGCCCACCTCCTCATTCCGCGGCGTGCTTTTGTGTAGGGTATGGCCTACCTCTTACCACCTGTCCATCTATTTTTTTTACCACCTGTCCATCTATTTTTTTTACAAGTACAATTTTTACAGTTTTCCTACTTCCGGCTGAAATTACTCTTTTTACCTGGTATAGTGATTGACGACACTGACTATTCTAAGGCTAACCAAAGGACCAACCCATTCAGCTCTTGGTTTGGGTTAGATTCAAAGTAAAAAGAAAAGCCCATGGGCTAAACTGAAAAATCTAGTTTCTTCTCCAAATCGGAAATTCAATTTTATGCTGTTAAACAAAACTGCAAAAAAAAAAAAAAAATTCTTTTCAGATCCTACGGTGTAAGTTGATTTGATGAATCGATAGTGTATACAGAAAAGGAATATATATCAGTTACTAATAACCATGTAATGTAAAAGCACAATCTAGACCGTTGATTAGTTCTCTTTCAGGGATCCAGCGTACGCTTGAAGATTCTGTGCGGAAAAGAACATTGGAAGCTTACGATGCAGCCGCATCCCACAGAATAGTCCACCGTCCGATGATGATCGTAAATGATTAAACCCCACCAAATCCCTACTTCCGTTCAAATCCTTCAAAGCTGTTGGCGTGGCTGATAACGATGAGCTGGTGGAATCAGCGCCGTCAGATAGATCTCCAGTATCTCCACAAGAACTCTCGCCACCATTACCCTCCTCTGCCGCCAGAGTCGAACTCTTTAAATCGCTGCCACGCCTTGGACTATCAGTCTCTTTCATAAAGTTACTGCAACTGATGGCTGATACTCCCTTGAAGGACGGCATGTCAGAACCGTCGTTGATAATTGCACAGACGTTCAGAAGCCCTTGGAATCTTCCAGAAGGACGGCGAATCTGTAGAGCCACGAAGGAAGGGGTTCTCATTTGCTCTGTAGGCGAAAGTAACGGAATGTTACTCATGAGCAAACGCACGGTGCCGATAAGTCTGTCCCGGAGATAACCGACGGCATAGATTTCGACAGAAACGCCAGATGTTTCGCTGGAGAGGAATTCAGGATCGACTTTGAAAAGGAATTTATCATTCCAGATTGGATCCCCGTTGCCGATGCGATCGATTCCGGTCCGGAGCTTCTTGGACGAATCGATCGAAAGTAATGCATATGTCTGCAAACGGTGGATTTTGGCTGTCGGCGGCAATAGACTTTGCGCAGAAATCAAGGTGATCTCAAGAATCTTGGTCTCGTCCATTTGTATCTTTTTATCTTTCTCCATCTGTTTCTTGATTCAGGATAGTAAAGATTGATCAAGAAAGAAGATAGATTGATGATCAGTAATGTCTAGAACCAATAAAAGACGAGTAACGGGGAAGCAATTGGCCGGAACTGATGCGCCGCCATTAGGATAGAAAAGAAAAATTTAGCGGCGGAAAGAAACTACAGTGACAAATTTTTATCACTGGAATGATGAAAATGGATTCATCTGGACAGATTGCTCTATTTATAGTTAACGTGCCAGCCGACCATTGCCTGCTTGTAACGGTTTCTTAATTTTGAGATTGGTGCCACGTGACATCCTCTGAAAATAAGCCAGCAATTTCTAGTTTTCAATCAGTTTTACTAGTACAGTAGACTCTTTTTATAGGAAAACCTTTTTGCTATTTTGGTCTGCGAAGCAACTGCTCCGCTAATACCTGTTCTTGACTTCTAGAAACCGCCAGATATGCTATAAAATTTGTTGCTGGAATGAAATTGTTTTCTGATTCCTTTATTTATTTGAATTTGGAAAATTTATAGCAAAGATCCTTTCTTATTCTGCCATAGTTTCTGAAAATGGAGCCTCTCACTTTCTTCTTCAGTCTTTTTGTTGACAAGGGTCTTCGAATTGCATGGAAGAACTTGCATGACCATGAATGTCCAAGGAAAGAATGGCATAAAATCATCTCCCTTTCAATGAGTAGTAGAAAAGGAAGACAAGAAAAGCAAGTAATACATTAAATCCACGCCTCAAAAGGTGCTTCTTAGCTAAAGAGTCTGCAAAGAAGTTCAGGTCTCTTGAAACTAAGATGAAAATGCTAAGCGAATCCAGCTGATAACTGTCACTCCTCCTCTTGAATCAAGAATTCGATATCTAGAACTATGTATCCTCAAGGAACCATCTTTATAGATGTAATTTGCCAACTAGATTTATGGTTCCATCTGGGTTGCAAGTTCAGATATTTTTCTAGCTGATTTCTTTTTTTTTTTTTTTTCAATTTGTGTCCAGTGAATTTGAAGTTTACATCAAATAAACTTTTTTAAGCACCAAAAAAAAACATTTTATGTTTATACTATACGAACACAAATTTAATACACATTTTATTGTAAAACACTTATGGCAAATACAGATTATGAGGTAATGCAGGATACGAGAAACTCTACATTGTAAATTTAAAGAACAGACAGACAATGAAACATGCTTATATTGCGATCTCTCGGGTATCAGTTTTTTTCCTTGGCTCACTTGATCGTGTTGGACTGGCAGATTTAGATGAAACTGTTCTACAGCGTCTTGCTCTTGCCCTCCTCTTTGACAGCTTTTTCTCCAAGTCTTTCACTCTCCCAGTCAAGTTGGATATGACAGCCAATAGTTGTTTACCTGACTCAACTAGTTTCTCCACCATTAACCTCATTTTCTCATTCTCTTCAATCAGCTTTTTATCGCTTACCATCTCCATTCCCTGCTCCTCTACAGATGGCTGGCTTGCAGCAGACACCACAGCAGTTTCTTTTTCTGAACTGTTTGCTTGATTTGCCACCCCGTTGGAGTTGCTCACCTTCAGCTCATGGTGCTCGTCTGCGCCATCTTTATTTTCATCCCTTGCTGCCGGCTGGCATACATTATCCTCAGCTTCTCCAATTTGAACTTGGCCCACCTGAGAGATAGCCGTTGTAGTTTCCGCTTCTGAAATGTGGCTTGAGCTTATATCAACAATGTCCTGGTCAACTTTCTGTACTTCATCCCAACTTTCTTCAGGCATTGGTGATGTAGCTTGTTGCATTTTCTCTTGTTGAGACACTCCCAAATACTCGGCACCAGCATCAGCTTCTAATGATCGTGTTTCTTTTGCATTAACCTCAGATGTTTCTTTACCAAGAAAATCATCCTTTTGAATAGCAAACTTCTCTCCATTTGGTTTAGCAACAGATACTTCTTCATCAAACCCTTCCACTAGATGATGGCTCGGAACTTCTTTGTCTGGTAAAGGTACCACGGTTTCTGTTAACCCTTCATGAAGCATTGGTGGTCGCTCAAGTTCAAATTCACTCATATCTGGAGCTTCCTTATCCAGTAAGGATACATCTGTTGTCACTTGCTGCTCCCTGCATGATTCCATCGGTTGCTGCTCTAATGCATCAATGCTTGGATCGTGTTCCAAAACTTTATTTTCCTGATTGTCGGACTCATCATCAATTACTCCGACAGGTAATTCTCCTAACAGACTTGATTCAACTGCTCCTTGACCAGTGAATATGAGTTCCTCCTTAGTGGAGGCAACAGATTCCTTTTCACCTAACCCCTCCAGGTATACTTCTGAATCGGTTGCTCCATGACTATCACCCATATGCAGTGATTCATTCATTTCAACTGGTTCAACTTGTACCCCATTATTTTGGTGAAATTTGTTCTCAAATTGAGCTCCTGCCATCTCAGAATCACTTCTCTCTGATGGGAATCCGGACGCTTGTTCAATATCCCGAGGAATGCAATCCTCGGTTGTTAACACTTCACTTGGAGGAAGTTCTCCACTGCACACAGTGTCCTCCGCACATTTGAAATGAGATTCTAAATTCCCAGCTTCTGGTAGATCATCGTGTTCAAGTTTTCCCTTCTCTTCGGCAAGGGAAGGCTTTAAAGTTTCCTTGTCCTGGTCTTCAAGGACGACATCCTTCTGTTGGGAAACACCATGATCCGGTTGTGCTTTCACATCCATAAGAAGTCGTTCTTTAATGTCCGTACTGTTAGGATCAACAGAAGGCTCTTCAGAAGATTTGGCTTTGGTGAATAAATCAAGCTTCTCCTGTAATGTAACCAGCTCTCTTGCCAAGGATTTCCTAAGATCCCTGAGATTTGGGTGCAAACCCTGGAAAGCAGCATAATAAGGAATTAGAAAGGAACATTGCAACAGGCAGAATCATAATGCCAGAAACCAACATGATATAAGAAAAGTAATGACAACATAGAATGGTGAAACCAATACTGCATAGCAACCAACAGCTAACTAGTTTATTCTTGGGGAACTCTTCTCAGTGCACCTACTAAGCATATGTGTCGAGGGTGTACATGAGAGAGACTATTACTAGAAGCTAACCAACTATGCGATGCATTGTGATATTCTAAGAAGCTATTGCTAAGTTACACCAATCTAACAATCTAACAAAACCAGTCAAAATATTTTAGGGCACCTTACTAAGATTTCTCCTACATTTTTCTGATAAAAATGGTTAAGTTGATCTGAAATTACTCATACCTGGATTGTGTCCAGTTTCAGGAGAAGATTCATTATCATTTCTCCAATAATTGCCGTTTGCTTCTCATCTTTCTGTAGATTGGGGGAGGACTCCAAATCAGATATCTTATTCGTTACATCAACCATTTGCTCCTGCACTTTAGCAATTTGCTTCAATTTCTTCAGTGGTTCCCATTTCCTGACCTCAAATCCACGATAAATGGATTGGATACGTAAAGCTGCTTCTTCAGCTGATAGCTTCTTTTCCTCTACCTTAGAGAAGGATCCGTCTGCATCTGCATTAATTGTTTCCTCTCTCTCATTTATATGAGCAGCTGTCAACGCATCTGCATTGCTCAATGTTTTATCCTTGTCATGCATGCATTCCTCAGCCATTTCAGTTTTCTTCACAGTTATGCTACTGGAAGCCTCTTTTCCTGAATTGGAATGATAACTACTTTGCAATTCGTCCTTCTTTTCTTTATTGTGTTCTTTCACCGCCTCCATATCCATGCCACTGCTTTCCTTGGCTTCAGGCTCCTTGCTACAGCTTAATGTGCATTCTTGTACCTGTGAACTCCGGTCATTCTCTGGTTTCAAGTTTGATGAAACAGATACATTAGGGGCATCCGTCATAGTCTCATGTGGCTGCCCTTTCGATCCTGGAGGACTGGGAGACCTGGAGTTTGTTTTACCGTTCCTTTTCCGAGGCAAGGGATCAACTCTTAAACAAACAGGAGGCAACTTTGACTTCTTTGAAGGAGATAGGGGTTGTCCTTTTGCACTAGCTCTAGAAGCTTTAACCATCCTATCCTCCTCTTTTCGCTGAGCATTTTCAGAATCATCAGCTGTAGGCGCTTCCATTTGCTTCACAGGAATGATTTTGTGTTTAGAAACTTGTTCATTTGGCTCTAAAGTAAACTGCTCCCCAGAACTCTCATGGCTCATGTGAGGTTTGTTCGCTCCTTGGTCTTTGGCTGCTTCTGGAGCAGTATTCACTTCAAGCTCTTCCTTCTCACCTTCAGCTTGTTTATCATTAGGAGACATCCAGATTATAGGAAATGGAAATTGTCTCCTATTGTTCTCATTTTTCTGATCCTGAGTAATTCTCCCATCATTATCTTGCATCAAAGGGTGAAGTCTTTCCATCATGTCAGTCGGAAGCCAGCCATTCCACACGCTAAGATTTTGTTCAGATGGTTTTACATTCTCAGCAGGCTTCATAACTTGGGAAAGTTTCTCTCCACCAGTCAAATCTGATCCCTTAGGCTTTCTAAGTTCCTTATTCTTCGTATATTCAGGAGGGATCCACAAAACTGGATATGGATAATTTTTCAGTTCAAATGGAACCAAAGATTCACTGGCCTGCTTCTCACCGCCGTCCTCCTCTTCAATCTTCACATTTTCACCCTTTCTCTGGTCATGAGAGTGATTAGGACACCCACAACAATGATAACAATTATCTCTAAGCTTGTCGAATTCATATCTAGGTAGCTCACTCATATAATTTGGAGGCACATAATGTGTAGGGAAACTGTAAGGAAATGGAGGATGATATCCACAGTAGTGAAACTGGGGTGATGAAAAATAAGGGCAAGGTCTATAGCCATAGCAAGCAGGGAAGTTATCGTGGCCATAGCAGGGGTAACATGGACCTGAGGGGCCGACATTGTTGGCATAAGGCCAAGGCTGATTGAAGACAATGGATTTGGATGGATCGACCTTTGAAAAATGTGGTACGGCCTCAAAGCTAGGATAATAGTTCTGATTGGAAGGCATTTGGTTACCATTCATAGGATATGAGTCCGGGTATCTATACATGGGGATCATTCTCAGCAATCCTTGTCACCAAGAAAACAAAAACCTCAGCAGTTCTTTATTGAAGTAATCTAGACTGACCAGACAACCACCAGAGATTGATTGTCGTATAAAACTGAAGAAAAAGTAAAAGTTATCAGTCAGTGTGATACTAGCTACTGCTACAAAGTGATGAATTGAACTGAACTTGTTAAATCCACATCAAAAACAGATTTGAGGTTAAACTAACAAATTATCAAGTAAACAAGCCGATCCTAAACAAAATAATAGATATTTAAATAAAGAAACAAAATTGCACAATTACGATCAAAAAAAATATCATCCTGCTGATCATTTTAGTATATTTCTGTTTTTTTTTTTTTTTTCTTCAGTCGCTCATATTTTAGCACAAAACAGAGCATCGCCCGTGATTTCGAGGATCACAAGCAGAAACACGTTCTGGAAACTACTAAAAATGCAAAATTATTATTCCAGTTTTTATTCATGCATTCATTGAAATTATAGAATGATCAAAATAATTCCTTCAGTCCAGATACCCAACATTTACAAGTTTTGAACTTCTACTGAAACTCCTACTCTAAATCACAATGACAGAATCATCTAAGCTTAAAATCAAATTACCTTGATTTCCAAAATATTATAGACACAAATATCCAGACAAATTATTTAATAGAGTCGTTCAAAATGCAAATTCTAATTCACTATAACCCCCCCACGTGATATCAACCGAACAGAGCAAATTATACACAAACAATTTCCAAAAATGAAACAAATTAGAAAAAAGAATAGAATAAACAACCACTTACAGTTAAATACTATAGAACAAATGAAAATGGAAACTCCAGCCCAACCGGTTCCGCAATCCAAATGACTCAGTTACCAGCACGAATCAGTCCACAAACCCAGACGAAACTGTTACGCGAAGTGTCTTGTTCGACCAAAACTGTTCTGTATGAATGGATTTTTCTGAGTTGGAAAGATTTAAGATATGGCCTTTTTAAATATGGAGCTACCGCTGAATTTCAAATCAGTGAAAAAGATCTTTCCCCTTCTTCCATCTTCGAGATGTTTCGCGCGTCTCCCAAACCAAAATCTGAACCATCTGGATTTTCCTGCCACGTGAGATGCGTATTCCTGTCGCCGCATCATGTTTAAGCCCACCAAACGATCGGCCCAATTAACCATTTTGTCCGTTAAAATTTGAATTTTAATGATCAGTCTTTACTTCTTTTATTATGGAACGGTGCCGTGCGTTGCATGTTGATGAGAAAGTGATTGCTGGCCATCTCTGTTACATAAATTTTACGATTGCCATTACGTATAAAATTTTTTGTAACATCATCTTAACAGTTTATATTTGCAATTATTACTGATGATCATGCAAAAAGAAGGGTACGTTTACTATACGTATTATATGTTAGATGAGTTTAATTTTCTTAGAATAAAATAAATAAAACCCCGATCGCAAACATTTTGACATATCTAAATGCTCAAGAATAAAATGAAAAGAAGGGTAAAAAAAAAACTAGTATACATTTGAGATGCTCTCCGCCATTAACAAGGGTGCAGTTAGTTACACGCAAAACCTCTCCCAGAAAAATACAAGTGCCGAAGAGGTAAAAATCAACAATAAAAGAATCATCAAATTGATACCCTACTTAGCTACTTACCAAGACTGCCAAATCCAATTGATGCAATTTTTTTAGTCCTATAAAAACTTTGACGTAAAAGTTGTTGAGTTTGAATTTTCTATGTCTTCTGGTGGGGGTTTTACATACTTACCTATCACTTTTTGGTGCCTTTTTCTCCTCATTCTGTTCAGTTTATCCTTACTTTGTTGCTTCCTTTTCTCTTTCTGCCGATTCCGAAGATTCCTCTCTTTCTCAAAAACTCCTTGCCAAACCACCTCCCCTGTTGATGGCCATAACCACCTTCTCTTTGGTCGGTCAGAATCTGCCTCCTCCGCCAGGTCTTCGTCCATGCTCTTTAGGGTGGCGTATGAGAACCATTTGACCCACATTTTGCCTCTCCGGTTCTTCAATTTGTGTTGCACTTGCATTACGCCGGTCTCAGGGTCCACATAAACCATCTGCCTCGCGCTGTGGTATGCCCAGACATTTATGAGTAGCTCAAGAACCCGTGAGTAGCATCGCTTATCCTGCAAAACCCAAAAAGCAAACAACTTTCATATTTACCAGAGCTCAGAATATGACCACAATAGTCAATTTGATAGACGTCAGTTTAAACAGTAAAAGAATAAATTTCATATTCACTTAATTACAAGACAAATCTGCCATTAACTCATTATTTGAAATGTAAACCTGTAGAACTTTCAATGGATCTTGGACTATAGGGTGAAGTAACATCAGATTTAACTCCCTGGGGAATACTTTAGTAAGAACACAAATCTAATTACAGTAAGACAATGATTACTTACCTTAGACAAACTCAAATAGCAATACCCGTTCTGATGGTGATCATCATACATTTGTGCATCCAGTGCATCCACAAACATTCTGCAATCAAGAAGTTCATCTTTAATACATCAAGATTTCATGCAAATCCCTTCGAGAGAGAATCAGCCTTTTAACAGAGTTAGCAAAACTTTATCACCTTGAAAACATTACAAACTCCAAGAAGGACCTTGTTGGCAGAACCCAGCTCTGCATAACAGACCATGTATCCCCATCATCAGGCATAGGTGGTAAAGAATTCAAATCTAGGTCAACCCCATACATCCTCTTAAATGCCTCAGAAAAGGCCCACCTTCAATCAGTCAGTCAAAGGACAAATCAGTCCAGTAAACATTTAAATGTATAGGAGAGAAGATAATGTGACACAAGACAGAGCAATGTGATCAAATATGGGGTTCTTACTTGCAATTGCCAGCATTAATAGCATCGCAAAACGACCAAAAATCTTGATGCAACTGGTATCTTGGATCCATGTCCATGCGAACCCAAAAGTATAGTGTGTCTCCATGCTTTCTTGCTTGAATAGCATCTAATAATGCCTTTTCAGCAGTCCGAGATAAAGATGCCTGCTTGCACCCCACAACCAAAAATCAATTGAGAAAAATCATGAGCCGAGGGATGCATCCATAATGTTGATCTAATTCAATAGGTTCTTTGACTAGTTCAATTTGAAAGAACCAAAATACAGAATAGAAATTAGCTCTAGAAATAAACAAATCCTCTTGCTGTACCTTCCTAGCCGTAGCCCTCCAAGATTGAAACCCTATCCATGCATTTTTGTGAACACGATCAATCCGATTCGCAATTGCAAAATAGGCTCCAAATTCTCCAAGTGTTTCCCGATAGTATAGATTGGTAAGGAGTGGAAGACGAGAGGGTGCATCAACATCATCCCTCCTGGATCTTCTACCTTTTGAAGACTGAAACGATCAAATTCACTATAACAACATCAAATGGTGAAAGATACTCGCCCTCATACAGCACTAAACCATATGCTGAATTACAAAAGAATTGCATAAGTACATAAAAGTTTCCTCAATCTAAGAACAAGGAAGTAAAGGTTGGGAGCAAAACCAACCAAAGATCATGTCTTTCACAAGGTTATTGTATCAATCATGTAAAAAATGAGGCAATTAAAATGTCCAGCATGAACCTCTCATATCAAGCAAAAATAATTTGGGTAAAAAACTCACCAACCCTATTCCACGATAAAGCGAACTAAGGTGAAGGAAAGACCAGGTCCCTTCTCCAAAGTATGGTTCATATATGCACAATGGTTGACCAGTCCTCTCAAGCTCCCCTTCATCCCTTTCATGTAAATCATTTCTAGATCTATCAATCCTTTTGGCATTTCGATATACATCCTCCCATGTACCATGAGGTTGATCACTCCTATCTTTTAACTGCATAAAATACCAAAAATATCAAATTTCTCATCATATAATGTTCAATAAAAAATAAAAGAAGATTTGCTCAAGGTGATACTCCAATTCCTTACCTCTTCATCCTCTTTTCTCTTTCTTGCATTAAGGATCTCATTATTTTTCTCTTCTTTCCATATTTCATATGAGAATGATTCTTCATTAGAAGCTATGGACCCAGAGCTTCCTTTTTGAGTATGGTTCCACTGCTCCTCAACCATGTTTAAGAATCTAGAACTTCTCAAGTTCCTATCTTCATAACTGGAATTTAAGAACACTTCAAATAGATTCCAACGCCATTGTTCCTTCAATATGGAAGGAATGTGCACAACAGGTTTAGGAGATGCAACTTCTGAAGGGAGCTGGATAACATTTTCAATTAAAGAAGCATATCCTTCAACAGCTTCTGCAACCAACAGGTTTTTAGCAGCACCTTTTCCTATTGAAGCAATATTGTGTGCAAAAGGCAACAGTTTTCCCTTTGAAATCACTTGCAACATAATCTGTGTCAAAACCCCGATATTCTCCTTAGGGAAAAGATAGCCATTCACCCTGTCATCAACCTAATTGTTATTGCTAATACAGTCAGTAGATTGCTCAACAAACAAAAGGATTAAAAAGGATACTTCTTTCGATGCTTCTAACTTTTTTTTTTCCAAGTGAAATATTGCCATGGCGATATCATCATATACGATAAACCAGAAAATTTAACTAAGGTCTGTTGAAATTTAAATATATACAAATTGTAAACATGCTAGATCTAGAGTCACAAAAGTCAGAAGGCATATAGATAGCCAACCAAAAATGCAAAAGTAAAAATCTTATCTCACACAATTGATTTGAAAGTGCATTCGATACATGTTTGCTGTATCTAAAGAGGTTAACACACATACTATCAATAATCTAATGTCTGTTATAATGAAAAGGGAAGGACGAACACTTGATGAAGATATGGGAAGGTTGAATGGCAGGAGTAGAAAGGTAAAGAGCCCTGAGGGAAAGCTCACAGGCATTGTTACAGAAGTAATCAGGAATCTATTTCAAATTAATACCATGCTTGCAAGAAGATTGATAAACTTGGGGAGAAGAAGATATGAATAAAAGTGCTATACCTATTGCTTCTTATAAAAAACTGAACCATGAAATCTCTGAAAACAAAAGCAGTGACAGAACTGCATCAAAGTAACGGTAAGGCGGTAATCATAGGAATAGAACTTTTATTAAGCTAAGTTTACATGAGATCATTCATAGTTAGCTTATGAATGCACATTAGATTTTACAAATTATACAGATCAAATTTACGTAATTCATGAATAATGCTGGTGGTCAAAGATAAAATAGAAATCAGATATTAGAAACTTACATATTTTCTGATCATGGAGAGATCTGGGGCTATGATTGGTTTCCCATTGCACATAGCTTTGATTAGAATTTCAGGAAAAGATTGTTCCTCATGGAAAGATCCATACACCACAATATCAACTGCATTTAGCACACTTCCTGCATCCCCATCAATAGCCACATGCTTCACAGCATCTCTTGGATAACTTAAGTTAACAGCAATTTTCTGGGGAGAAAACGAGGTCATGGAAATTGACAATTTGTTTTTCAGAAACCATTAATTAGGATCAGTAGGCATTGCAGAATTTTTACCTCTACGGCCATACTGTAGTTACTGGCTGAATTCTCACTTAAAACAACGAGTTTGAGATGAGAATTTGAAAAATCATCAGAATGGAAATTTGGAAAAAGTGGTAACAGAGCCTGCAAAATGAGTGCATGCTCTAACCACAAACCCTTGTATAGAAATTGGCCTCCTACAACTGCAATGACAACATCATCAGGTCCATATCCCATCTTCAAACGGATGTTATCTTTTTGTGATGCCAAAACATCAGCTTCCCATGCTCCAGCAGGAGAACCCGGAATAACATAATAGTTTCCAGCATCAAATGCAGAATATAGCATCTGTATTTTAGAAGGCAAACTGGAGGTAAATATCAACTTCAGCAGCAATACTAAAAGAATTTGTCTAAGAAAGAACAGGCATATAAAACAGATGCTGTGTTTTTAAGACATTAAAAAAGTGAAACTTGGCAGAGTTGGAATTCAATTTATATATACTCTGATAAGAAAGAATAACTGCATAACTAATACCCAATGAATTTAACAAGTGGAGGACAACTTCATAATAAATAGTTACCGGCAAGGCATAGTTTGGGAAGACAACTACAGTAGCACGGTTGAAAACTCTTTTCCAGTCATTGACAAGTTCAATTTGTCCATTTGAAGTATACTGTCTTGAACGAATAGCAAGTGTACTTTCATGGATGGTCCATATAAGAGGTATGGACTTGAAAGGTTCCTGCATAAAACTGTAAAAAATGAAATCAATTGAGTTAATTCATTCAGACAGTTAAGATCACCCAAACATCAACATGATTATGATAGTTTTGAAGCTGATAAGTGTTCCTAGATCCTATTGGTAGTCATAAATCTAGAAAAAAATAATGAGCCAGAACCCGACTAAGGAAGGGAAACTCTATTTCCATCTTAACTTCTTAACCCTGATAGACATACTTGACGATAAATATAAAATTGATAAACATCTAGGATTTCAAAACAAAATTTAATTGCAAAAACGGAGATGCAAAGGAAAAGTCAGACCTCTAACCAAGAAAAGCTCAAACATAAAAATTTACAACAAGGCAGGAAAACAGATTAAACTAAAGTACTACAATAAAAGGTAACCAATAAATAAAATGACATTAATCCTACCATGAGAAAATTGCCTTGGTTTCCAGGGAATTCACAAGTATGCCATCAAAACTGCAACATGAAAGCATTAACAATGAGACATTCCAGGGTTAATAACTTAAGAAACAAATGACAAACTACCTCCATAGGAACAAATCAACTTGATTGTCATAAGTTTTTTTTCTAAAGCATTCAAAATATTTGTCAGAAAAACCATCCTTAGATCAATTCGGTTCAGCTATATGAATATGAATTATTCAAAAAATGAAGGATGAGGTGCTTCGAATTTTCAATCGAGGTAAAAAAGCAAGGTATAATTAAAGGTTTTTCTCCTGGTAAAGCAACAGCTGCATACATTAGCCAATCAACAGCAATCTCCATCTTCCCGTTTCTCTGGAAAATAGTGACAGGAACTCCCATGCTCTTCCATATGCCATTCACAGGACCATCTCCAATTGAGAAAACCTACCAAATAAATTTGATGTCAAGATATACTGCAGATCATTTACGGAAATTTCCACCAGTGATTTTCAGAAGCATAAAAAAGGAAATGTATTTTGCTAGCTAAATATACATAGAGTGCTAAGAGATGATAGATACGCCTCCAGTATTAGCCAAAATAAGAAACACTAAGCTCATCAACTATAAGCATGTGAAAAGTTTAAATAAGATATGATTGTTCAAACAGACTAGAAAGTTCAACTCCAGTATTTCTCTCGAACCCTCAATTTGCCACATCTGAATTCATCTGTACCCTTCTTAAACACTTAACCATCTTTTACCATTCATCTGTACCCTTCTTCTCTCTATCTCTCCCCCTTCCTTGTGTGAGGATTCAAAAAATTAATGATAAACTAAAAGAGATACGAACTTTTTGCATCCCAAAAGTATCCACTTTGTCATGCAAATGTCAACATCCATACCAACATAATTAATGATTATAGCAACTCACTTCTTGCAAGAAATCACTCAAATGTAATTCATAATCAAGTTTTGTTCAGAATTCAGATAATCTACTTCTTTTTCCTCTTGAAAGAACACAAAAAATTATCAGTTGGCATACAATCCAGATTAAAAAGACAACCTGAATTGAGTAACCAATCTCCTGCAATGCGGTTGCGACAGTAACCATCAGCAGTTGCTGTGGATCAGCTAACAGATCCGCAAAGACCTACAACAAAAATTCACAATAAAACAAATCCACTGAAAAAGGGCAAAGAAATCGACCATTATTGAAGTAATAAGAAAAAAAGCTAAATAAACCAAAAATAGAACAGTCCCCTTTCAACAAGTAAGAAAGACTAAAATTCAACAATGCTAACAACTTTGGATTACTAAGTACTAACCAACGCGAGCTGGGGTTTCCTATATCCAAAACGAAGTTGTGTTCTATTGAAACTGGATGAAGAATTAATTTCCCTAACTTCCTGCTGAAACTTCTCCAATATTTTTGAAGGCTCAAATTTGATATCTTCTCCAAAATCCAAAGAGCCCAATTCTTTCAAATAAAACAAATCCCCAGATACAGTCTCCACATCCTTCCACGAGTGCTCTGATTTCTCAATAACAGAACCAGGTAGAAACATCTGGAAAAGAACAACAAAGAAGAGAAATACAGCTACTGTACAAATCCATTGAAGATAATCTAGCTTCTTAAACAGCAAAAAACGTGAAAATCTCGATCTGGGTTGTCTCAGCGAAAACGAGTGTCTCCCAGCTGATGAAGAGCGAAGAAGATTCTCCCTCTTCAATGGAAGCACACTCTCCAAAGAACCCATTTACAGTCCCATCAAATTATCTCAAAATTGATTGCAATTACATTCAAAAACCCATATCCACAAGCACAGCACTCTTCTCTCAGCGATATCTAATCTCAATTAAGCTAAAAAAAAAAAAAAGTAAAAGGACCAGAGTAAACTCAAGATGCTTGTGAGTTGAGTAATAATAGACTAATGGAGAAAGATAAGAGAAGAAGACAGAGAAAAAGGGGAGAAAGGTCAAGAAAAGTTAACGTGGGGGGAGATTTGGATTTGGGCGTCTGAGCACTGTCAAAACGAGTTCTTGATTATATTAAAGATGGAAGATTTTCCAATGAATAGCTGAATTTTTTGAAAATTTTCGAATTTTTTAGTCTACACCAATAATCCTTGTTCTACTGCTGTTTATAGCCTACACTTTCGTTTCGCTGATTGTCTGAAAGATTTTTTTTACCATTCTATCAACTATTTATAATCTACAAAATATAAACAAAAAATCTAAACCATTTTTTAGGAAAAAAAAATCTAAGTAAATTTTTTTATTGATTCAGCTAAATATTTCAATCCACCGACGACCTAATAGTAATTCTGTTTGAAAACAAAATCTAAATTATTACAATATTTTCTTTATTTATCTCAATTTTAATAAACAAAATTCACTTTAAGTATTCAATATAAATAAAATTTATATTAAAAATTTTTCTTCTTTCTTTTCTGCTGTTTTATTGTTAGTAGGTTCAACTTTTTATAGGGCTGTTATAATTTTTTTTTTTCTGAATGATTGTTTAAAAATGGTCCCTGAATTTGTTTTCATTATTCTATTTAATCATATTTAGTAGTTCTTTCCAAATAATATTTTTTTTTTTAATTGGAACATGATTTATCCAACTTTAAGCCAAAATTGATGTAAGTATATGTGTTTTTTTTTTTTAAAAAAAAAATAGTAATGTCTTAATTATTATTAACATCTATAACGATGACATCATGATGTTGCCGGCCCGATTCCGGACTTTCCGGTTTATTGAAAAACCGAAAAGATAAAAAACATTTATTTTAAGCGAGAAAACATTTTTGGGTTTCGATGCCGAACTAGTCGGTCTTAAAAACGGTTTGAGTCGCCACCCATTCG